>JAOTAY010050541.1:0-20025 GCA_025629805.1 Erythroxylum baracoense
CGACTAAAGGTCAAATCTGCCAGAAACCCAAAAACAGTGCAATTCGAGTCTATTTGTTTCATTTATGCATTTTACGTTAACGAACCTCGAATAATACTAAAACATCATAAACCCGCTATAGATGAACATAAAATGAGCATAAACGAATCTGAATTAAGTCCTAAAGAGCCACTCAAAATGTTCATTAACACTATCACAAAACTCTTACAAACTTTTTGTTATTAAATTCTCCTTTATGATCGCTTCAAATTGAAGTAATGCAGTACCCTTTTTCTATTTGAATTTTTTTTGCAAAACTTCTCAAACACTTCAAAAGTATCATCCTTATTTGATAAGAAATAAACCCATATAAATCTAGAGTAATCACCTACTAGAAAAAAAACCATAATGTTTACCACCAAAACTGTAATTCCTAGTAGGACTAAACAAATCCATGTGCACAAGTTCAAGTGGTTGGCTAGTAGACACAACATTTTTAGTAGGAAAGCTGCTTCTGACTTTTTAACCTTTTAAACAAGCCTCACAAACCTGATTACTTTCGAATTTTAGAGTAGGTAGTCCTCTTACTAACTCAATTTTGGATAATTTTGATAAAATGCTGATGCTGGCATGTCCAAATCTCCTATGTTAGATAAACGAATCCTTTTCTAGAGAGACAAAACACTTAACATTTTGTGAGGACATATCTTCCAGTTGAGTATAATATATATTCTGATTTCTAGGACTAATAAACACAATATTATCATTATGAATATCGACAATTTCACAATGAGATGCATAGAAAATAACTTTGCAACCCTTGTCAGATAGCGGACTCATACTCAATAGGTTATGTTTCAAACCATTAACAAAGAGAACGTTATCAATATAAGTAGAGTCAGAATTATCAATTTTACCAACTCCGGTGAGCTTTACCTTATTTTTGTATGTAAAGACAACGTTACCTTTGTCTTTCCTTTCAATATAGTTGAAGTGTGATTTTTCACCTGTCATGTGTCTCGAACAGCCGCTATCAACTATCCACTGATTTTCTCTTATCTCTGTTTTGAAGCATATTTGTAAAAAATATTATCTCATTTTAGGTACCCAAATTTGTCTGGGTCCTTTCATGTTAGGAGCTTGACTTTTCAGTTTTTAAATTTACATTTGAGATAATTTCTCCATTTTATAAAAGTTACAAGAATGACTAATATGACCATGTCTACCACAGTAGAAACATAAAACAAACGAGTGAGAATTGATATAATTTTTACCATGTATCAGGTTCCTTCTATTTTGACTATAGCTACTGCTGGATTTGACAAAGAAATTCTTGTAAGGCCTAATATTATTGTTTTCATTGTGTCATATTCCGACCTTATCAAAAATACATTTACCCTACCAAGCAATGTATCAAGGTTGTTTCTTCCATCAACAAAATTTGCCAGATCTTTTTCTAGAGATAAGATCTTTCCAACACTTTTTCTCTTTTTCAAGTTCTAAGGTGGTGACTTTTTCTTCCAACTGTCTCACCTTTTTAGAATCATTTTTGAACAATATATTTTCCAACTTAGCTATTCTTTCTTCCAGTGCTTCCTTTTCAGAGACCTTTCCTTATACTCAACTTCGAGAGACATATTTTTGGTCACCAAATTCTCATTTATTGATTCCATTGATTTAATTTTACTCTTCAGAGATGCATCATTACTCTAGGACTTCTCAACTTCTTTGTAATATTTCATTGTCAACCTTTTATACTGATCATACAATTCATGATATGTAATTTTCAATTCATTAACTTCAATATCAGAGTCAGAATAGTATACCTTATCGTCTCCTAATTCAGCCATGAAGCAGACGTTGCTAACTTCCTCAGGTTCATCTTCTTCAAAGCTTTCAAAATCCTTGTCAGACCAAATTGCAGTCATAGCTTGCTTTCTAGGTTTCCTGTTCTCTATTTTATCATTTTGAAGAAGAGGACATTCAGGTCTAATGTGCCCAGGCTTCTTGCAGTGGTAGCATATAATTTGTGTATTGCTACTGTTGTTGCTGCCTTTTGATAAGGGCCTGTTGTTTCCAGTTTTCTTGTTTCCTTCTCTTTTCTTTGTTAACTTCTTTTTGTAAAAGCGTGCATATTTTCTGTCCATGAAGTTGAATTCATTATCTCCATCTATCTACAAGTTAGTGTCGCTTTCATCACAGTTTGATTTGTCAGTTGCTTTTAGTGCCATTCCTTTTCTAGTAGGAGGATTCTTTATCTTGCCTAAGTTCTGTTTCATGAATCATTAGATTTCCTTGTATCCAATCGAGTGAAATAGTGTCTAGATCCTTTTCCATTTCTAGACCTGTCACCTTAAGTCTCCATTCCTTTGATAGTGACCTTAGAATCTTCGTTACGAGCTCATTATTGGGATATATTTTTCCCAGATTCTTCAAGGCGATGATGATGTTGTTGAAGTGTCTGAAGAATTTGTCTATGGTCTCCCCCTGTTTCATGCCAATAGTTTTGTATTGATGTACCAAAAGACTTATTCTATGTTTCTTTACCTCATTCGTCCCTTCAAAGGTAACTTGAAGTTTGTCCTATATTTCTTTTGCTGTGGATCAGTAGGATATCTTTTCATATTCTTTTGGAGACAATGCACATATCAGGTGATGTTTTGCCTTAATGTTTAATTGTGCATTTCTGTTGTTAGTATCAGTCCATACTTCTACGTTATCAAAAGTGGGAATTGTAGCTCAGACTTTAATCGTTTGTCATACTTTGATATCTACGGATTAGAGATATATGGTCATTCTCTCTTTCTAGTATGAGTAGTTATTTCCATTGAAATAAGGAATTGCTTTGAGACGGATTGTCCTTCAAAACTTCTTAAGGTATTTTCCATGATCTATCACATGCTTTAAAACACAATAAATATGAAACCTCACTCTGATATCGAATGATAAAACAAACATATGCAAGAGGGGGTGAATTTTGCTTATAAAATTTTTTTGCAAGTTATTTCAGTTAAAAAGGAAATGACGGGAGCCTGTCTATAATTAATATAGTAGGATCCTGTTATGTGATAAGATCATGTTTAAATGAAAGGAGCTTGTTAAATGATAAATCCTTTTAAATGATAGGAGTCTATTAAACAAAAATTCCTATTAAAAACAATTTAAAACAGAAGGTGCCTCTTAAAATAAAACGATCCTTTAGCCAGTTGAAAACAGAAGGAGCTTACTATAACAGTGAAGGAGTCTCTTGCTAAAATGAACACACACAATATAATATGGAAATATAAAAATTAAGAGAATAGAGAGAAGAACGCAGTCGATTTATACTGGTTCGGCTTACAATCCAAGCCTACGTCTGGTCCCCAAATATCCAACTTGAGTATTTCACTATAAAAACAGTTAGTAATTTGACGAGCCTCTCTAAACTCACAAGTTAATATTTTTCAAGGTTCTTTAACCTTCCAAACTAGTTGTATTTAGCTAGCCTATAAAAGCCTCAACAGAAAATGAAGTTTGCTTGATATGAGCTACACTGATCTCTCTCAAAATTTTTTCACTTTTTAAAGTACAAAAGATGTTACAATGATATCACTTTCAAAAGAATATATGCTATAGCTATATTTCGAAAGTCTGATCTCCATTCGCAAAAGCAGTTGCTTTTCCTTAAGTAGGCTTTTCTTTTCACTAGTCGTTACTTTACTTGCATTCTTAGTCAATTTAATGGATTTAATTTCGAATAACTTCGATGTCATCTTTGCCAAAAATTTTCCAATAATCATGCAGCTACTATATGACCTTCATAAACAGTATGATCTTTTCGGATAAACCATTTTTAATAAGATAAGTTCATAAAAAGGTTCCTATAAAAGGAAAACAATTATTCCATAATTTTATTTCCTTTTAAGAATAATACCGTTGTTTATATATAAGGAAATAAATCCAATTTAAATTTTAAAATATTGTAAGGTTATCCTCAAAATCGTTAAATATGAACCTTGAACTAACCTTAACTACTAATTAATAAGAATAAACATAATTGAATACAAAAGAGTAGACACTATATTCATACTCTGTCTAATTGGAACGTTGGATGATGAAAGGATTGAATTATATATCATAATCATGCATCGACAACTTACATCAAATCACTTTGACATTCTTAATATTTGGGTGGTCATAACATGTTGCTATATGTCAATCTTGATTTATGATTATAAATTGTTTAATTGGAGAATTAAAGATAAATTAAAGAAGTTTTAGTTTATCTGATTCTAATTATGAATTAGAATTATAATTTATAATCATTGTCAATAAATTAGGAATCTAATGGTTCACACATATAGAGCAGTTTGAAAGAGAAAAATCAATTTCAAATAAGTTGAACTTAATTATTAAGTTTGAGAAACTTTAGGGATTAAACATAAGATATTTAATTTTACTAAAATTAAATTAAGTATAATTAGAGTTATACTTTAATTATAATTGATGTATTTAATTTTAATAGAAATTGATATAATTATAAAGTTTGAGAAACTTTAGGGATCAAATATGAGATATTTGATTTTATTAAAATTAAATTAATTAAAATTAGAGTTTGACTGTAATTATAATTAAGGTATTTAATTTTAATAAAAATTGAAAAAACCTGATACTTTTCCTATAAATAGGAAATTAGAATAAGGGAGTTAGCACTCCTGCTTTTTCTTCTCAAGAATTAAGAAACTGTTATGAAGATACTATTAAAGGTTAGATAGGTGAGCAGATCGTAGTTGATACGTCGAAAAGCTTTTAAAGGGATTTTAACAGGAATATCCAATTAGGTACGATTTCTTATTTTATGATTCAATTTAATTATTCAAGTCATTCAGTATCAAGATCTGATCGTAAACCATAAAAATTTTATTTTTTCTCTGAAACCGTAATTCAATCCTGGTTGACTTAAAAAAAATAGTTTGCAATATCCCATAGTGAAGCTTAAAATTACTGAGTTCTTTTCAAGTGTATCATGTCATAAATTTGATTTCCTTTTCTTTCATACCCACAAGTTGCGACCACTATTTTACGGATACAATTGTTAAGTAGAAGAAGTAGCCCACAAATTACGCGCTTCAGGTAAATGACTTGACAATCCAACGATTCAAACTCAATTGACGTATTCGATTTAAGTGGCACTTAAAATATGTTTCAATTCTTGATCAATCATGTTCTTTAAGGTAGAACTTAGTCGTAGTACTCTTCTATCGCAATTCAAATCTTCACTTTTTGGATTGAAAGGCAATCACTTGAACACCTTTGACAACACGATCATGTTTCAAGGCTTATTTTTCTTTGAAAATTAGAGGTGAAGAATGAGTTAAAATATATGTACATTGGCTTTGCAAAAGATTTTTTAAAGAGAAATATGATCTGAGATACGACCATATCTGAGGTAATGTTTGTTAGATTTTAGGGATATGAGAAGAGAAGAGAAGGATTTGTAAAAAAGAGCTTTATTGCTTTAGCTTGTACCATGCTTACAATTATTTTCTTTTTGTTGGAGATATGATTAAAAAACTGTTGCAGAAAATATGATTCAAATCTACTAGATAAAAATATTGCAACAAACTCTCGAATCAGTTGAATAGTTAGCTAGTTAATTAGAGATTTTTAGTATTTTAGTTAGCAAGAATATTTAGGTTTAGTTAGTTATTTTTAGCCTATAAATTAGCATCCTAACGTGTATTGACAGTGCGTTGGAGTAAAAGAGCACCTGTCGTCTATTTCTTTAACAATATGTAGAATTCTTGTTTCTATCGTTTTTTTCAGCAGTAATTTCTTTTAAAACTAACATTTGGTATCAGAGCTCCTCATGATCTTAAGGGACCTATAAGTTTTCGAGAGACAGCAGTCACGTGGCGTCCAACAATACATCAGCTCTTTCACCTCCAATTTTCAATGGTGAGAATTATCAAGTTTGGGCAATCAGAATAAAAGCTCATTTGAGAGGTATTGGCTTGTGATAGTGGGTTAAAGGTAAAAGGAAAATACCACCTCTAGGAAATAATCCAATACTAAATCAATTTAGGGCTTATGAAGATGAAAAAGCCAAAGCTTTAAGAGCTTTAACTCAAATTCATGCTGCTGTCTCTGAATCAAAATTTCCAAGAATTATGGGTTGTGAAACAGCCAAGGAAGCTTGAGACACACTGAAAGAACTCTATCATGACAACGATAGAATAGGGCAGATGTAAGTGTTAAATCTGGAAGGAGATTTTTAGATTCTAAGGATGGAAGAAAAGGAAACTCGACAAGAGTTTTTTGACAGGCTAATGATGGTGGTAAATAAAATTAGATTGAAGGGAGAAGAGTTACGTGATAGCAGGATCGTAGAGAAAGTGCTTCTAAGCTTGCCTGAAAGATTTGAGGCAAAAATTTCATCTGTATAGGATTCAAGAGATATCAATCAAATTACCTGCATGCTTAGAAGCAAAGAAGAATGTTGAGAAAAAAAGGAACTCAACAGATAGTTGAGGGGGCTTATCTAGCAAAGGCCTCAACTTCAAAAGGAAAAACTAAATCTCAATGTGGTATTTGCAAGAAGCCTGGTCATGATAAAGACAGTTGTTGTCACAAGGGAAAGCCTCAGTGTTTCAAGTGCAAGAAGTTTGAGCACATACAAAAGAATTGCAAAAATAAGGCTAAAGAAACTGTCAATTTGGCACATATTGTTGAAGAAAAAGAAAATTTGTTATAATATTGGTGAGAAGTGCACCAAGAAGAAGCTTTTGGGAGAGAAGTGTTGTAGCCATTGAAGGGTGATAGGGAGTACATCATCAGGCGCAAGGAGTTTGTGATTTTGAATCAAAGAAGAGTGTTGGAGATATGATTCAAAATCTGTTGAAGAAAAAATACTGCAACAAACTCTCAAATTAGTTGATTAGTTAGCTAGTTAATTGGACACTTTTAGTGTTTTTAGTTAGCAAGAATATCTGTTATTAGCATAACTTCCTAGATTTAGTTAGTTATTTGTTAGCCTATAAATTAACATCCTAGCGTGTATTGATAGTGCGTTGGAGTAAAAGAGCATTTATCCTCTATTTCTTTAAAAATATGTAGAATTCTTGTTTCTTTTGTTTTGTTTTTTTATAGTAGTAATTTCTTTTAAAACCATCACTTCTTACTTCAGTGACTTGCATTTTAGGCCTATTTTTAGCCATAGGAAGTTAGTGGTGATTTTTAAAATATTCTAGATATTTTGCCTAGTATTTATTTTACTTCTTAGTTTTTATCGTTTTGGACTTAGAATTCATATAAGACATTCTTCATAATTAATTATACACATTTTTTTTAGGCTTTCCAGATTAATTTTGTATACAATTTTTAAAACTTTATAGATTAGTTTTCATCACTCCCTCTTAATCTAAAAAAAGTCTAGCACTCCAAGCATGCCTCTCAATTTAATGAACTTTTTTGCTGAGACTGACTTGATGAATATATATGCTAATTGGTCATCAGTCTTGCAAAATTATATCTTGATCTCTCATTGATCTACGAGCTCTTTGATGAAGTGATGCCTTACCTTAATGTGCTTTGTTCACCCATTAAGTATTGGATTCTTTGTCATTGCAATAGTTGACGTATTGTCACAATGAATTACTGTTAGATCCTCCATGTCTTGTTGTAGATCTTTGAAAACTATTATGATCCATACAACTTCACATGTAGAATTTATTGCAACCATGTATTCTATTTCAACGAAAGATAAAAGCAACATTCTTTTATTTCTTTGATGCCCATGATATTACTTTAGTGCTGAGCAATAATACGGACCCACTTATGCTTTTTTTATCATCTATGCTTCTAGCCTAATCACTATTTGTGCATCTTGTCAAATTAGTATTTCTTTATGTCTTATACAAGATACTGAATTTCTTTGTAACTCTGGCATATCTTAATATCCTTTTGGCTGACATAAAATGTGCTTTGCTATGATCACTCATGAATTTGGACGATATACTTATTGCATGTACAAGATATGGTCTCGTGTTTGCCAAGTAGATTAATGAACCAATTAGGCTTCTATATGTTGTTGTATCAACTTTCTCTTATCTATCATACTTGGACAACTTCTCATTTATTGCTATAGGTGTGGCAAGTGGTTTATAGTCTTTCATACCAAATTTCTTTATTAGGTCATCTACATACTTTTCTTACGAGATAAAGATCCGTCTAGGCTTCTGTTTGACCTACATTCTAAGGAAGTATCTCATGAGTCAAAGATCAGTCATTTCACCCTTTTGCATTGTAGCCCTCTTAAACTCTTTTATCTTTTTTGTATTGTTGCTGATGTAAATCAACTCATCCATATATACGTATCTTATTAGGAAATCATTACCTCGTGTTTTCATGTATAGTGATGGCTCATTTAGACTTTTGGTGAAGTCATTCTATAAGGTATTTTTCAATTTTGTATTCTATAGTCAAAGAGCTTTTCTAAGTCTATAAAATGCCTTTTTCAACTGATACACTTTGTCTTCTTTCCCTTGTATCCTTCTGATTGCTTTATGTAGACTTCTTCTTGAATTTCTCCATTTAGGAAGTCTAATTTTACATGCAATTGATATACTTGAAGCTTTAGTTGCGTAATTAAGGCTAACACAAGTCTTATTGTTTTCATGCAAACAACTAGAGCAAAGGTCTCGTTGAAGTCAACACATAGCTATTGTGAGTAGCCTTTGGTGATAAGTCAGGCTTTATGCTTTTAAATGGATCCATCCTCATTGTATTTGACTTTTGATTGAGTTCCTATTTACCATCTTTCTCAATCATTTTGATTTCCTTATCCATGGCTTTTCTCCAAACTTCTTCTTTAGCAGATTCTTTATAATTTTTAGGTTCTCCAAAGAAGAATGCAACATTTTCATATCATGGATTTGGTTTTTAATGCCTTGTTGATCTTCAAGGTTGAGCACTTCTTCCTCTGCTTGATTTTTTTCTTTTTGATGACGTTGAACGTATTGTGTTAATGATAGTGATGGTTTCTTTTTTATGACGTTGAGCATATTATGTTAATGATGGTGATTGTGTGTTAGGGCTTGGCTCCGTACGAGTCTATAACTTCTTCATAAAGCTTGACTCCTTTTGTGGTTTTAGTGTTTCATTGCTAGCTTGCTCTTTCGTCAAAGATGACGTCTCTTGAAAGGATTAGTTATTTTATTTTTGGCTCACATAATCGATAACCTTTTAACTGTTTGCTCAATTCTCTTTTAAAATGTGCAAATATGCTAGACATCCAATAATTATAAGATGGTCAACAGTTGGCTTTCTTTTCAACCATGCTTCATAGGGAGTATTGTAGTTTTTAGGATTTTGAGAGAGTGCCCACATTGTTTTTCTACTAGGGCCTTAAACTCCTTGAAGTAATAGAATGCATCAGATTTTTGTTGGATGAAATACACCCATATCATGTGTAATCGTTAAGAAAGAGAAGAAAATATCTTTTACCTCCACATCATTTGGCTCTCCAAGAGTTTTGGAAATGGCATCCTATGCATTTTACCATAAATGCATCCTTCACATAGTTTGTTTTCAGAATAAATATAAGGAAGCCTAAGTACCTTGTTCTTTTGCTTTAGGAGTTTGAGGCCATTGAAATATAAGGAAGCCTAAGTACCTTGTTCTTTCAAAATATATATTCATCTTGTTAATAATGATGCATCCATCAAAGATGACCTTATAACATTTAATAGATTTTAAGCAAGGCTTAGCATATAGAAAATATTATAGATATAATTTTGGTTACCATCTTGGGATCTAATAGCAACAGTATCTTTTCCTTTAACACTGTGTATATTTCCATCACCAAGTGTACTTGGAATTTCACACTTTCATCTAGTTTTTTTAAAAAAACAGAGGAACCCGTAGCTGCTATCCTTTGAATGTGAACTCGGTAAATCTCTAGATTAACGCAATAGCTTACAAATTATGCCAACCAGGTACTCTACATTAGGCAAGCCCTGTCAGACAAGCTTGATCAAGAGAGTGTAGTTAAGGGGATTCGAACACATGACCTTTTGACCCTATGCCCCTCCACCCCACTAACTCGACAACCCCTTAGGGGGTAGAGAAAAGAGATGCGAGTCATCTAGTTGCACAAAGAAACTTTTGTTTTTTGTTACGTGGTTTGAACAACCACAATCAATGTACCAAACTTCCTTTGATTCTTGTGAAGATTGTGCATAGTATACTGTGTGATCAAAAGATTCGTTATTTTTTGAAAAATTTATTTCTTCCTTTTATCGGTACCAACAATCTTTTTCATAATGAAGGTGTCTTTTGCCCCTTTTGCATTTGTACCGACAATCTTTTGTATCATGATTATTTTTCTTGGACAATTTGCAATAGGAGCTTAATTTATCATTACTTCCTTGCTTTCCTCTCCCCCTACCACGGTTAGTAAGTGCTCCTTTTCTTTAAGAACTTTACAGTGGCTATTTTTCTTATCTCTATTATTTTTGGAGATATTTAATTTTTTTTAGGAATGTTTGCTCTAGTGGTTACTCGAATCTTTTTAATCTAGCTTCATGAGCTTCTAGAGAGCCCATTAATTCCATTTGAGTGAGTGTTGATAAATCTTTTAATTATTCTATGGTAGCCACAATATGATCATATTTTGCAAGAAGACTTCTTAATATTTTTGTGTTACTTTTTAATCTTCTATCATGTCACTGTAACTTCTAATTTGATTAAAGATATTAGAGATATGAGAGAAGAAAGACCGTATTGATTCATCTTCTAGCATTAGCAGTGTGTCAAAATCTTTCTATAAAGATTGAAGTTTGATGGATATTACCTTATCTATGCCTTTGAACTCAATTTTGATTGTCTATTATGCCTCTTTTGTTGGATTTAATCCAACGTTTGGGGGTATATATATATATATTATGAGCTATTATAAAGTTAAGCCCGATTAAAGTGATTTATTAAGGTTAAAGGCTTTGAGATATTTGACATCTAATAAAGTATGGACTTTGATGTGTAGAGACCCAATAGTCTGATTTCTATTTTATGATGGGCTAAAATATAAATAAGACCAATTATATAAGAAATTAGGGTTATGGTCCTCAAGTCATATGAACAATTGTCTTTTTTGATATCCCATCAGTCAGAGAAGAGACGGTTCTTTAGAGAAAACAGACGTACATATTGACTTGGAAGACGGATAACCGTAAGACTCAAGAATCACATTGTTCTCATGGATCCAATTATGCTTACGCAATAGATCTAAGTACTCTTGATGATTTGACATGATTGTTTTGTGATTTGTGACAATTTTCACCATAAGGAATCAGATTCTATCAAGTGGTATCAGAGCTTTCAGTTAAATCATGGATTTAGTTTTATGACTTCAAAAAACGAAGAAAACCACCGAAACAAATGAAGATTTGTTGTTTTCAATGGATGTTTTCAAAGCCTTTAATCTTTATCCAATGCCAAGGCTTTTACTAAAACATAAAGCCACGTTACTTTGTTTATTCTTTGACCATTGGATAACAAATCATAAACTACTTTATTTGGTTTTACTATTTAAGCATTGGATAAAGACGAGAATAGTTTTATTCTTTACGATGCCAATGACAGAAACAAGTTTTAAAGATTTATACAAGCAACTTGCTTCTGGATTTGGATGAAGCAGAAACAATTTTACATCTCTATATACATGTTACATGCTTCAGGATTTGGAACCACATTTTTTTAATTATAAATTATAAATTCTGTTTCTATAAAGTTAACGTAAAACCTATGTTAGAAACAAATGGAATATTCGGTTTATACATGATATTTTGGTATATGTGGTTTTGGCATAAATCAATTACACATGCATTTAGTTTATTATATTTTTTATAAAAATTGAATTCGGTTAAATAAGGTTAATACAATCAATGTTCAAATTGATTGTTTAAGGTATGTTCAAACATTGGTATAATTGATCTTTTATTAATATTATGAAATAAATTGATTGAAACAACATATTGCCAATGTAGCCTCTTTTGTGTAAATTAATTTATTATATAATATTAAGATGGTTGTGTATATGTAATTCATGTGAGTATTGACCAGCCCAAAGGAAGGTTAATATTTTGGCCGAAATATATGTACACCTATGGTGATAAATATGTGACAATTATGAGGTTAGCTATGTGAACAATTAATCGGTCCAAAGACAGGTTAATTGTTTGACATTTTTTTATTGTCAATATTTGATTACTGCACCAAGAGTACCACTTGCAAGTTAATATTTCTGTCCAAAGACTAAATATTGATGTTGTGCTAGGTATCTTGTGATGGGATATACCATTATTTAATTTTATATGATTATGTGGAATTTTGTGAGCTTGTTTGTTGGTTGTTTTGTTCTCTATACAGTTGCTACTTCTGCTTCTATTATTGCTAGCATCAATTCCATTCCCGCACTTGATGACATAAACTTTAAGGCATGGAAAGAGAACATTATGATTATTCTCGATGTCATGCATCTAGACCTTGCATTAAGCACTGAACGACCTGTCGATCTTACAACTAACAGTTCCTCCGATGATAAGAGGGACATGGAAAGGTGGAAAAGTTCAAATCGCATGAGTCTTATAATCATAAAGCATGCTATTCCAGAAACATTCAAGGGCCCTATGTCCCAAGGGGTAACTACTGCCAAAGATTACCTTGAGGAAATCGAAAAGAGGTTTGCCAAAAGCGAAAAGGCTGAAACAAGTACGATTTTGACAAATCTCATTTCAATGAGGTATAAAGGAAAAGGAAACATAAGGGAGCACATCTTGGAGACGTCGCATCTTGCTTCGAAACTAAAGGCATTAAAGCTAGAGTTGTTTGAGGACTTGCTTGTGCATTTAGTTTTGATATCTCTTTCTGCACAATTCAGTCAGTTTAAGGTTGCCATAACTATCAAAAGGAGACTTGGACTCTAAATGAGCTCATTTCTCATTATGTGTAAGAAGAGGAAAGGCTAAAGCAAGAGAAGACAGAGGGTGCTCATTTGGCAACTACCTCAAAGGACAAGAACTTGAAAAGAAAGAAGGGTAAGGAAGTTGCAGGTGTCGCACCACAAAAGAAACAACAGAAGCAACAGGATGAGACTTTTACCTGTATTTTCTTTGAAAGTACCGCACACAAGAAAAAGGATTGTACTAAATATCACGTATGGTGTGCAAACAAAGGTACATTTCTTGCTTTGGTTTGTTCTGAGGTTAATTTAACTTCGGTACCTATATATACTTGGTGGTTAGATTTTGGTGCTACTACTCACATCAGGGTGTCTATGCAGGGTTGCCTAAGCTATCGAAAGCCAGTTGATGGTGAAAGATACATCTACATGGGCGATGGTAAAGCGGTAGAAGTTGAGGCTATTGGAACTTTTAGGTTATTGTTAAAGACCGGTTATTATTTGGATTTGAATGAGACATATATTGTACGGTCATTTAAATGGAATTTAGTTTCTATTTCTGCATTGGAAAATTTTGGTTACTCTTGTTCATTTGGAAATGGTTAATTTAGTCTTTTTCAAGATTCAATACTTGTTGGTACCGGTTCTTTATCATTTGTTGATAACCTATATTTGATTAATACGGTTGCCTCATATAATGAAACTTTGCATTTATGTAGAGGTATAAAGCGAAAATTAACCAATGAGAATTTTGTTTCATTATGGCACAAGCTTTTATGGCATATCTCTAAACAAAGAATTAAATGTCTTATGTCTGATATAATTCTTGATCCCCTTGATTTTGCGGACTTTGAAAATTGTGTTAATTGTATTAAGGGGAAACAGACAAACCTAAGGAAATCAGGTGCCAATAGGGCTATGGACGTCTTAAAACTCATACTTATAGACATTTATGGGCCATTCCCTACAACTTCATAGAATGATTAACAATATTTTATTATGTTCATAGACGATTACTCCTGTTATGGCTATTTGTATCTCATTCATGAGAAGTCTCAGTCTCTGGACGTGTTCAAAAACTATAAGGCTGAGGTTGAGAATCAACTCAACAAAAGAATAAAAAGTGTCAGATCTAATTGTGGCGGTGAATACTATGGAAGATATGACGGATCAGGTGAACAACGTCCAGGACCATTTGCTAAGTTCCTTAAAGAATGCGGTATTGTCCTACAGTACACTATGCCAGGATGTCCTAGCATGAATGGTATTGCTGAAAGGTGAAACAGAACACTGAAGGATATGGTAAGGAGTATGATTACTCATTCTACTTTACCAGAATCTTTTTGGAGAGAAGCATTAAAGACTGCAGCTTACATACTCAATAGGGTTCAAACTAAAGCAACCATCAAAACCCTTATGAGCTTTGGATCGAAAAAAGGCCCAGTTTGAATCACTTGCACATTTAGGGTTGTCCAGCTAAGGTAAGGCCATATAAGTCAAATGAAAAGAAAATGGATTCTAGAACTGTTAGTTGCTATTTTTTTGGATACTCCGAAAGGTCTAGGGGTTACAAGTTTTATGATCCTAATGTAAAGTCAATTTTTGAGATGAGAAATGACTGGTTCTTTAAGGATGTAGAGTTTGTGAGGGATGATAAGGTGAGAGACATTATCTTTGAAGAGGAATATTAACTCTAGTTGTTGTTCACAATAACATGGGTTCATATTGTCGAAGTAACAAATCCAGAATAACAAGACAATGTTGAGGAACTCCCTGTTCATATTGCAGAAATTATTTTAGAAGAACAAACTCACCAACCTCAAGAACTAGTGTCATTAAGGAGATCCACTAGAGAAAGGAGAAGTGCGATTCTAGATGATTACATCATATTTCTCTAAGAACATGAGGTTGACATTGGCATTGAGGAAGATGATCCAATCAGCTTCCATCAGGCCATGCAAAGTTCTAACTCTTAAAAGTGGATTGATGCTATGAATGAGGAGATAAAGTCCATGAAAGACAATGACATTTGGGATCTTGTCTCATTGCTTGAAGGTGCGAAACCCATCGGTTGCAAATGGATATTTAAAATCAAGAAGGATTCGAAGGGCAATGTAGAGAGATATAAGGCTCGTTTAGTTGCCAAAGGCTTTACACAGAAAGAAGGCATTTATTATAAAGAGACTTTCTCTTCGGTTTCATCAAAAGAATCTTTTAGAACTATAATGACACTTGTGTCACATTTTAACCTTGAGTTGCGTTAGATGGATGTAAAGATTGCATTTCTTAATAGTGACATTCATAAAAAAATTTATATGGTGCAACCAGAAAATTTTATGTCAGGAGACTCAAAGCAAATGGTTTGCAAATTAAAAAAATCCATCTATAGGCCCAAGTAAGCTTCCTGTCAATGGTATTACAAATTTCATCAAGTTGCTCTTTCGTTTGGTTTTGAAATGAATGCAGTTAATGATTGTATATACCATAAGTTCAGTAGGAGCAAGTTTATTTTCTGGTTTTATATGTCGATAACATACTGCTTGCCAGCAATGATATAGGCTTATTGCATGAAACCAAGAGCTTTCTGACAAAGAAATTTGAAATGAAAGATCTTGGTGACGCCTCTTTTGTATTAGGGATACAAATACACCAAGATCACTCTTGGGGTATACTTGGGTTATCACAAAAGAGCTATATCAAAAAAATTCTTAAGAGGTTTGGCATGTAGGATTGTAAACCAGGTGACACCCGTGTTGGTAAGGCAGATAAGTATAGTCTCAACTAATGCCCTAAAAATGAGTTTGAAACTAAAGAAATGCAAAAGATTCCTTATGCTTCAGCAGTGGGGAGTCCAATGTATGCTCAAGAATGTACGCGTCTAGATATTGCGTATATTGTTAGAATGCTGGACAAATACTAAAGCAATCCTGGAATGGATCATAGGAGAGCAGCTAAATGAGTTATGCGATACTTACAGAAAACAAAAGATTTCAGGTTCATATACAGGAAGTCGGATCAGCCAGAGATCATTGGATATTCTGATACTGATTGTGTTGGACGTGAAGATAGTCGAAAATCCACATCGGGCTATATTTACCTGCTAGCTGGAGGAGTTATTTCTTAGAAGAGTGCTAGCAGACGCTCATAGCTTCTTCCACTGTGGCCGTGGAATTTGTAACATGTTATGAGGCATCCAATCATGGAATATGGCTGCAGAATTTTATCACTAGGTTGCGCATTATAGATGGTATTAAAAGACTACTAAAGTTATTTTGTGAAAATAAGTCAACATTGCTATACTCTAACAACAATAAGAGCTCAACGAAGTCAAAACATGTAGACCTCAAATTCCGAATTATCAAGGAAAGAGTTCAAGATGATCAAATGTCTATTGAACATATTGGGACAAACTCCATGGTTATGGATTTGCTCACTAAGGGATTACCACCCTAGGTCTTTCATGAGCATGTTGCTCATATGGGTATTTTATCTATTAAAGATGTGTCATTTTAGTGGGAGTTTGTTATTTCTAATGATTTTCAGTTATAGACACTCTTATGATTTATTTGAAATTTAAAGTCTATTTGGTTGATCTCATTAAGGAACAAGGAATTTGGACCAGTTGGAAGTAGGCATGTTAAGATCACATTACTTGTAATTTCCATGCTATACATCCATGCTTGATCTATGTTGTTCAATTATATTAGCATAAGTGACCATTGATGGGTTTAGTTATGATATGCGTATAATGAAAATTGCTTCGATCCTATGTTAATATAATTGATGAACGAGATTGATTAAAGATGTATTTGGTAGTGATAGCAAACTTTGAGCTCATAAGGTTATGACATGACATACAATTAAAGGAATTATATATATATGACCCAAGTGGGAGATTGTTGGATTTAATCCAATGTGTGGCTACATATATACATACATATATATAGATATGAATTAATTGTATATTATAAGTTATCATAAAGTTAAGCTCGGTTAAATTGATCTATTAAGGTTAAAGGCTTTGGGCTATTTGGCATCCAATAAAGTATAAACATTAATGTGTTGAGACCTAATAGTCTGATTTCTATTTTATGATGGGCTAAAATAGAAATAAGACCAATTATATAAAAAATTAGGGTTATGGTCCCCAAGTCATATGAACAATTGTCTTTTTTGATATTTCATTAGTCAGAGAAGAGACGGTTCTTGAGAGAAAACAGACATACATATTGACTTGGAAGACAAATAACTGTAAGACTTAAGAATCACGTTGTTCTCACCGATCCAGATATACTTCCGCAATAGATCTAAGTACTCTTGATGATTTGACATGATAGTTTTGTGATTGGTGATGATTTTCACCACAAGGAATTAGATTCTATCATCTTTTGCATTACTTGCTTACATAATCCTTGGAAAAGCCTCCTTACTAACACCTTGTTGGATGAATAGCAAGACTTTGGCATCACGTTGCTTATTTTTCTTATATTCCTTTTGTTGTGCTTCTGTCCACGTAGCCAATTTTTCTTAGCTTATTAGGACTTCATAACCATTCTCTATAACATCCCATAAGTATTGTGAGATGAATAGTCTTCATTTGGATGCTCCAATAATTATATGCTTATCCATTCAAGATGAGAATTAAATTTTGGGTATAGATGAAGGTGGATAAATTAGGTGAAGCAAGGAAGGCCATTGAGAAGGATCAACATTGATGTGATACCACCATTAGATTTTGGGAACGTGAGAAGGGAAGAGGGAAGAGAAGGTTTTGTAAAAAGAGTTTTATTATTTTAGATTGCACTATGCCTACAATTGTTTTCTTCTTACTTCAGCGACTTACATTTTAGGCATATTTATAACCGTAAGAAGGTGATGACTTGCAAAATATTCTAGATATTTTTCCTAGTATTTATTTTAATTCCCAGTTTTTATCATTTTGGAGGTAGAATTAATATAAGATATTTCTTTATAATTAATTATACACACTTTATTAGGCTTTCTAGATTAATTTTGTACACACTTTTTTAGACTTTCTAAATTAATTTTCTTCACAATTTCTTAGACTTTCTATATTAATTTTGAACAATATCTATGTGCATGAAGAAGTGAGAAGAACCTATTTCTATGTTTTATGAAGAAATAGTAAGATATGCAATCTATCCTTGGTAACAAATAGCCTTAAATGAAAACGTAATTTTTGGTGGATTTCAAGCTCTAGAAATTTTAGAACTCATTATAATAATGTTTAAGTTAGGTTGGATTTACTAAAGGGACAAACAAACTAAATTGACCAAATCCAATTAACAATATTCTTATATTTTTGTTCATTTGTTTATTCTCCATTCTTACTGCACATATCTTATCTCTCATTTGCTCAACTTTTTTTTGAACCCATCTCTTTTGCTCTAGTACTAATTTAAACTCTTCCAACCAATTTCATTAGTTAAGAATCCCCTCCTTTTGTCTTGATCGGTCTATTAGATTCGTTGCCAATTATGTGTCAAACAACTTTTTAAGAGAAAAGGGCTTTCAAAAGATTTAGTGTCTTTTAAGTCAAAATATAAAAGGTCCTTGAATTGTAGTAGATCTAGTGTTTTTAATCCAAAACATAAAAGGTCTTTGAATTGTAGTGAACAAATTACAAAAAAAATGCAGAGTAACAAATTGAAGGATCTGAAAGGGTGAATGAATCCTTCAATTTGAATGAACTTAGTTTTTCTTTGTGACTTAAAGTTCTATTGATTTCCCTCAACATCTTAGTTTTTCTTTGTGACTTAAAGTTCTATTGATTTCCCTCAACATCTTTCCATCGATGAAAAATTCCAGGACTGCCTTATTTATAAAGTCTTTGATATGTGGCTATGCTTTTTGAAAGAATAAGTCACTCAAACCACCATGTCCAAGATGTTACCCATATTTCAAATTATTAAGCTTTCATATTATACTTTGCTAACCTTCATAAAATTAGGAGAACCTTCTTCAAATTTATTAACTTATTGTCAACTTGTGATGGATACGAGGAAGTAATACTGAAAGATTAGTCTTTGAATGTGCATGGTGTCCTATGAGATCCTCTTTTTTAGTGTTCGATTGACATACATGATGTATGACTTCGACAACATGATGATAGTATACTTAGACAAAGAATGACGAAACAAAATTTTCTAGAAAATTAGCTTAAGTCACCAAAATGTTGTAAAGTGTTTAAGCTGACCATTTTGACAAAACACAACCACATTCATAATTAGGATGATTAATAGCTACAAAATTCAAGTTTGAGATAAGATAAAACTCGATTATTATTGGTTTGTCAGTTATTTTAGTTAATACTTATTTGTCCTAATATCATTTTTTGGAGCAATCATATTGGTTCAAATAACTACATAAACTTGAGATAACTTATAGCCTTGAACAATCATGATGGTTAGGAAAAACTGTTGGAACTTATCTAAAACATTAATGACTATATATATGTATTGTGTATCCACTACAACAAAGGCACCCTTTCCCGACGATATCTTTTGCGATGAAATCAAATTTGTCGCCAAAAGATAACATATTGCGACGTTTAAAAGTATTCGTTACTAAAACTTACCATTTAGTGACGAAATCAAAAAGCGTCGCATAAGGAAAAACCTTTAGCAACGTACAGAGAAAATAATTTCCAAATCATGCACAATGGGTGACGATTTCTGATATTCGTCACGAAATAATGCAATCGCGACGAAGTCTGAAAACGTCACCATAACTTGTCAAACATTTTGCGACGAATCTCATAAATCGTCACCAAATGTTAAATGTTTTGCGATGATATTATGAAGCGTCACCAAAAGGTCAATATTTGATGACGAAAGTCCTATTTCGTCGCACAAGCTTATACATTCAGCGACGATTTCTTTTCATCGTCACTAAATATCAAGTATTCAGCGACTAATTTTGAAAAACATCGCTGAATGTATACATTTGGTGATGAATTCTAAAGAACATCGCTGAATGTATACATTAAAATCTTCACCAAATGATTGACGGTTTCATAAATTATTAAACTAACATTTTTATAATCTATCATAGTTAAGATATGTTTTATTGGAGATTTGTTTTGAATG
>JAOTAY010050552.1:0-20023 GCA_025629805.1 Erythroxylum baracoense
TAAATTAAAATAAGAAAATATAAATAAAATAAATTTAGTAAATAAAATATTTCATAAAAATATATTATTAGTTATATTGATTAAGAATATAATGGAAAATAATACTTTTAGTGAAGGTTATTTCTACCGCAGAAGCAGTTTCTTACCACAACCCTCTTTTTGTTTATTGATTTCTACAGTGGCACCGCACTTTTTTCCAACCTCTGGTTGTTTACCACAAATCCAAATATATGACTGCGTTTGAAAACTGCGGTGAATAAGTACTTATCCCTATCGCACCGCAGATCTAAATGCAGCCATAATCTCATTTGGTAGTTATGACATATAATTAATTACTTGTTTTTCTAACATTTATAATATGTTCTGAGTAAAATTTACCTTATTTTGCATAGTTGATACTAAGTTAGTGAACCAAATTTCTTGGATATAGGATATGTTTAACAAGAGTTCTCAAAGTTAGATAGAAAATGGTATACCAATTATGCAATTTTGCTATAATCTATATTAAGGATTCAGTGACAAAGTTTTAGAGATATGCCAAAATCATATAGATGACAAAATGTAATGGAATTTTGAGTTGACTTACGTCTCATAAAATTTGATGACAACATGTAAGATGTATGTCAACACTATGGTAGCAACTTGCAATAAGTTGCATAGACCAAAGTTGAAAGGTATAGTACCTTGTTGGGATTGTTCAACTTAATTTAACCTAAGAAGAAAATGATTTCATGACTTTTCTTGTCGTTATGAGATATGATAGAGATCATATTTACTTCTAATTCATGCTTATGAGTATTTGATATTGAATTTAGATTCAACATTATTATAATGTTCAGTGTATGATACGAAATAGATTGTTAAGTAAAAGTATTTGATCTAATTTTGTACAAAGTTTTCAAGCATTGGGTCAAAAGGAGACTTATGCTTAATATAATTGGTAAGAGTATAAAGTTGAATAACCGAGACTATTCTTTTATGCCATGTTAGTTTAATCAACATAACGAGAATTATAAAGTTACATACAAGGATATTTGTATCCTTTTGATTACGAATTACATGAAACTTATGAAGCTTGTCAAGTTGAAGAATAACCAAATCAACCTTTGGTGAAAGGATGATGATGGTGTTAAATTGTTAAATTTATACATAAGATGTATTGGATGGAATAACAATTCATATAAGGATGTAACTTATTTTTCCTTAGATTGCTAATGACTTTATGCGATATAGTCATATGTATAAATGAAATGTTGATGTAAAATTTTGAAAATTTAAAATGGTTTAAATTTAAGTAAAAAATTAAGCATTGAGAACGCTGAAGCACTTCGATGAAATCGTTGTGGTGAGTTTTAAATTTTCAGTTATCTATAAGGAATGAGATTCTCTAATAAATACCTTCATAACTAAATTCATAAGAGCATGGATTTAAGTATGGATAAAAATGTAATATGATATATTGTATGAAGTAATATTATTTCTTCTATAGCTATGCCTAGTATAATGACATACCATTTATAGTTCCAATTAAATCAATTAGTAAAATTTCATATTATATATGAAATGCTACATCTTTAAAAGAGCTATCAGTAAAATTTCATATTAAATATGAAATGCTACGTCTTTAAAAGAGTTAAAGTTAATGAATTCATGATGTAATGTTTATTTGAAGCATACATTATCCATTAAGTTTATAACTAAATTTGATAATAAAAGAATATGAGATAACCAAAAGTTGGATATAATCTTACAGGCTTGTTGAACAAATTGTTTGTTATAACATATATTTATAGAAGAATGGTTCTTAAGATAAGTAGTGGAAGTAAGATGAAATTTGGAATATTCAAATCTTATGACAATACATCCACTTGAAACTATTGCCTTTATTATATTTGATGTATACTTGAAAGACTATAAGGCAATGAAAGATTCAATTTCTTGATGAATTCAAATAGTTTTTTTGAGATGATTATGAATTTATCATGTCTATAAGAGAAGTGTATTTGTCCTCTTTAATGGGAATATGTGGAGACATAGTGCTAATAGAAAACAATGATTCTAATTTTCAATTATTGAAAATATAATTGTCAAAGAATAACTATTTATAGATAGGAAAAGGTAAAAAAAAATTTTAGGAATTAGATCTATTGGGATATATTAGAAGTTGTTCACCTATTCTAAATCCAAGCACATAGATAATAGACGAAAGATGTTTAATATTTGCGTATCAGATACTTATGAAATATTAAAGATATCCATTATTCTATGTATAAGTTGATATTTGAGTTCAATGAGATAAGGATATTTACTTTAAAAGTAAATCTTAATTAAGGTTTATTTTACTTAAGAACAATATCATTTAAGATATAGCAATGGTTGCTAGTTAAGCAATACATTTTTCATTTAGTGGAAATGATTAATTGGATCTATAAGTTCTTTCGTGAACTTGATATAGTTTCTTGCATTTTTTAAAACAGTAATGTACTATGGAATATTAGAGCATTGGGCATATAAAAGGAGCTAAGGTCTCATCAAAGATCCAAGATTGTATTTAAAAATTTTTTCTGAATTATGATGATAGCTAAGATGAAAATTGTAAGATTTAAGCAAGTGCTCACTATAGAGAATCTTGTAGAATTCTCTCATTATGCCATTATCCTACCAATAGTATAATCGTCATATGGTGATATGGTATGAGATACTTAAACGATTGGCTTAATGCATGTAGGAGATTATTAGTTTATGCCCTATAGCCAATCAATTGGTTGTAGTTTAGTGACGAAATAATTTAAAGGCATTCTTTATCTTGAACATGTTTAAATGTATATGATAAAGACCATGTGATATTTGTACATTGCAAACGAAATCATAATGAGATTATAATAATAAGATTCATATTGTATTTATCTTTAAATTGTTCCTAATCATTGTTCTATTAAGACTAGACATTAATAGAATGCAAAAAGGTTAGCACACTTTTATTTTCTTATGAAGGAAGTAGTCAAGCTCATAGACCAAAGTATGAGGATACTTAAACAAATGTGTGGCTACTTGTTAGAGAATAAGTTAACTGAACTGACTCGACATGAGAAATCCATTTGGAACATTACTTGTATATATATAGAAATTCTCATTGTGATGATTGTATAAGTGATCATCTGACTTGAGGTCTCCAAAGTTATCTTGTATAGGGATTACTATGCTTGGATACTACTTACGACCTATTTTAATCATAGGTCGTTCAGTTAGTAGTTATTAAATATAGCATGAACTATATGGAGGTAGTTGTGTGATCAAGATAGGATTCATGAACCTAAAGTAATTAGGGAGAATGTTCCATTGTTCACGATTAGGATTGATTTGGGAAATCCTTGGCCAAAGCAAAAATGGTGTTTTGCAAATAGTTTACAAATGTCATTAATTGAATAAATAGCTAATTGCAAAGATCTAATGTGATTGGACTAAAAAAGAGTAGACATTAATTTCATGCTTTGTCTAATTAGAACATTGTATGATGAAATGATTGAATTATATATAAAAAATCCTGCACAGAAAGGTTAGTCAAAACCACTTTGATATTCCTAAATATTTGGGTAGTCACGATGCATTGATAGATGACAATCTTGATCTATGATTATAAATTGTATAATTAGAGAATTAAAGATAAATTAAAAGGAGTTTTAATTTATCTAATTTTAATTATGAATTAAAATTATAATTTATATTCATTGTCAACATATTTTGAAACCTAATAGGTCACACATAAAGAAAGGGTTGAAAAGAGCAAAGATATTTTAATCAAGTTGGACTTGATTATAAAGTTTGAAAATTTTTTTGATTAAATATGAGATATTTAATAAATAAGGATCAATATGAGATATTGAATCTTATTTAGGCATAATTAGTATTTAAATAAAATTATTTGTAATTATAATTAAATTATAATTAAATTTAGAATTTAATTTTAATTAAATTATTAAAACGTCCAAAATTTATTATAAATAGGCTTTAACTCTAATGGAGTTAGCACTTCTTGTTTAACCCTCTGCGTAAGAGTTACAGAATTCTCTCAACCTATTCTGTGGATACAATGAGGCCAAAAATTTGTTTGACTAAAGTGGTTAAGATGGATCAGTTTCAAAAATGGTTTGTGTGCTACGATAAAAAATAATCAACCTTCGAAATAAGGAACGAATTAAGATTCATGTTTTGATTTATGTGTTAATCATTTTATAAAATTAAAGTGATATTAGTTTTTGGGAAATTAAAATATGAAAAAGTTTTGTAATTATTGTGCTATGGTCGAGATCGAATCCCATCTCGATTTCTTAACTTTATTAGCTAGAGGTTGAGTTTCCATAAAGATGGTTCTGTTGAGAAGGAAAATGAGTTATGAAAATTGTGTAAAATTATCTTCCATCTCAATTAATGCAATTTTTCAATAAAATATTATAAGTAAAAATTTAAAAAGATAAAGTATAATGTTTAAATTCCATGTCTCTAAATTCCAAATGCCATAAGGCTTTTTTTTTTTAAATCATGACTATGCAAAGAATTTTTTTTGAAAATAGTATAAAAAAATACCATAGGTTGATTCCTAACATATTAGTGACACTCTAACTTTAATATGTGAATATCCTATCAAAAGTTAGAACAAGCAGTACTATGCTTCATTATATACCATGTCATACATACGTAGAAGAAAATACCAATAATCATTTCAAACAATAGCAATTCCATTTTAAAATCGGGAATATCATGATTAAGTACAACTAATTCTATAACTAAGTAGAAATTATACTAGGATTCAAAAAATTTAATACCAACCATATGTATAAAAAAATATCATTAGTTACTAAAAGGAAGTATCAAATGGGAAAACCATGAATAAGTATAATAAATATCTTACCTTAATATAAACTATACTAATATTCTATTTGTCCAATACTATGAACGCACATGCGCACGCGCATGTGCACACACACATGTGTATAATATCATCATTCATTATAGAAAAGTAATACCTACACTTTAATGCCACAACTATAAAAAAAAGATTTCATGATGCATTTAAAATAAGTAATAGCTTTAGTGAAAATGGGAATACGATAAAAATGATACTTGTACTCTATTCATCTAATACTATGCCTATGAAAATAAACATCATTTATTATAGATAAGTAACATCTACAGTCCTTCCCATTTAAATGGGGATATAATGATTGAGTGGAAGGAATTCCATGTCTCAATACAAATTATTCCATGACTCAATATATCTAATATCATCACTATTTACGAAAATTAGTGTTATGCATTTGAAATTAGTAATAGATTTCATTAAAAAAATGAATATTATCTATAAGTATAAATCATACTTTGACCTAATACAAGCTATACTAGTAATCTATTTATCTAATGTCATGCATATGAATAAAAAATCATCATTTATTATGGGCAAGTAATTCCTACAAACTTAAAAAGGAATATAATGAGTGAGTTAAATAGATACCATGCCTTAATATAAAATATTGTAATACTGAGCATATCCAATATCACTACTCTGTACAAAATTTACCATGATGCATTTAAAATAACATATTTAATGGAGGATGGGAATATTATCTTATAGTTCAAACCATATATTGTTGCAGTACAAACTATATCATCTACATTTATATTTAATATCATGCATATGTATGAGAATACTATCATTCAATATAAATAAGTGACAACTACACTTTAAGACGATAATAAAATGACTGAGTAAAAAGAATATCATAACAAAATATATCAGGTTAACTGCATCCTATAACACCTTCATGAAAAAAAACCTATAGCCCATTAAGACTAAATAACAATAGTAAAGAGTTAAAGTAACACAAAGCGTTAATATGAAGGATACAAATCGGTACAAGCTTTTGCACTAATATATATCCATTAGAGGTTTTGTTTAACGCTGTTTATTGTACACTTGTATAGTAAAATCGTGTTTTTTATATAAATTTTGAAGCTAAAATGTGAGGGCACATCTTGACATATGCTTGTGTATAAAACTATACATTTTTAGGTTTTGTTAGACATAGTTAAAAATATACACCCATAGTGGTCAAATATGTTCTTGTTACCTTTTATGAAGGGTCAATATGAATGACATAGATTTTTATGCAAACGTGTATCAAACCATGTAAAACTAATATTTGGTTAGACATTATTAACTATATGATTGTGTGTTTAACCGTATTATTGTTAAAATCATTAAAGGCACTTGTTTAAATGACGTTTATTTTTAAACGTCTATGTATCAAATCATGTCTATTGTTTTAAGTCATAATTTTTTAAGGAGTGAAGTAATTTTATTTCTTCAAATCTTCCTTGAGAAACTTTCAGAAATCCCTTCCTTCGTAATAGATTATATCATCATCTTCTTCTTTTCTTAACACTAAGTAGAATTCTAGACCATTGGAAACATCCTCTCTACTAGTTAGGGTAAGGCTGCATATTACTAGACCTCCCCAAACCCTACGTGTTAGTGAGATTTCTACTGGATGTTGTTATTGTTGTTATAGAATCGAAAACCAACTAATGCAAATCTCTTATAATTATTTAAACCCATTATGATTTATATGCCTCTACATTAATAAACTAATAATAGATTTGGTCAATAGACAATATTGTTACCATCTTCTTCTTTATATAGAGTTCTTATGTTTATTTTTGTGTCTAATAAATATTTTTAGACATGCATAAAGATAATTACTTTTAAGGTGATTAATGTGTTTAAAATTTTTAGTCATGATACTTAGTTTAATATGGTTGACATTTTTATTTTGGTGATCAGAGTTCACTAAATAAGGATAAAATTGTTATTGGATCACCATCTCCTCCATCAAAAGCATATAGGATGGAGATGAATACAAAAGGGAAGGTAATGAGCAAGCGTTTATTAAAATTAATATGATGTTGAAGGTTGTTATGTTGATTTGAAAATTAAAAATATAGGTTAAAGATGAAGTTTTTACTTGTGGGATGATAAAAGTTATGTCTTTAAGAACAAGATATGAAATTTGGTTCGAATAAAACTAAATTAATGTCTTTTAGTTATTAGTATCTTTTAATTATGAACACTTGTAATGAATATTTATAGTGTGTCAATTTTGATGTTATTAAGAGAAGGGGTTTGAATTAATGCAAAAGCCTATCTCTAGACTAGTTAAAGTGGGTCATTGATATGAGATTCAGTAAACAATGAGAGAAGGAGAGGTTTAGAGTAAGGAGGGACATTTACTACTAGTTTTGTTATTATTTTGGTCTAGACTAGCTAACATTGAGAATAAGGGATGATGTATTAGAGAAGATTAGTTGTGATCGTGTTACAAGGATTTTAGGGGTTTCAAATAGGACTAAATGTGTGCAAACTAAATTTGATGAGGCTAAAGTGATCCAGAATTGGAAGGAGTATAAAGAAAATGATCACCACATCATTATAAAGTTCTTACTTGAAAAAGTAAAGGGTGTGCAAATAAAAGAAAGTTTCTAGAAAAACTTTCTTTTATCTGTGTTAAGCATTTTTTTATACCCCAACACTATTTATAGTATCAACTCACAATTGCTAGATACTGTAGTTGATGTTAAAGACTACAAGTAGCTTAGATGGGGACATTTCTTATCAGGCCATCTTTGCAAGTGTGTTAGCATATTTTCCCTAATTACAGAGGCCAAAGTTATTATACCTTACATAGGTAGATACATGACTGAGTTGAAGGTGAGTGTGTATCATACATAAATCCATTTATTTAATTGATTTATACATATGTACATGGTATGTAATTAATTTAAACTTGAATTATAATTTATTTTTAGATATTTATAAGTGCTTGATTGATATATATTTACTCCCTAATGATTACTAATTAACATTTTTAAAAAGTAGATTTAAATTATATTAATAAAGAAGTTAAGTTACAAAGGGTTACATTTTGAGAGTTCCTCATCAAACACATTATAAATTTCTGTAGCTACTACACTTAAGCTTCAAATTACTAAGATAATGAAGTTACAATGAGTAGGGATTTAAAAGTCTTAAAGATCATAAATTCTCCATAAATTCGCTAGTCTTCTACTGCATTTCCTTGCAAGCTGATTGATGATAAGTTACTACCTTATGTATGCTATTATTAAGTCTATTAGTGTGGTTAAGCTTCTTTCCTTACTTGTAAATCTCCTGCATTCCTTTCTTTCCAAATCTCTTGAAAATAAGTTGCTATTGCCACCAAGTATGCTTCCTTATCCTCCTTAAATCTTGGATTCTTCTATATCCATTGGATCATGTCAACTAGTCTAGCTCGGTTGATATTACAGTGACACAGATTAGCGATCCTCTACAGTATTTATTTAGAGGTACTACATTGGAAGAATAAATAGTCGTTATTCTCATCATCTGATTTGCATGACACATAGATTTTAGTGATGGATAAATAATTTAATCTATCCACTATGCTAAGCTTGTTTAACATTTCTAACCATAGCAAGAAGTTATCATTACACTTAATTTAATGTTATGATGTGCTTAAGATACTTATTTTGGTTCATATTTTTTTTAGGTACAAGTTCAAGGAATGAAAACCAAATTAAGCTAAAAACGATATCCTTGGATTTGTGCTATTGATGTTCAATCTTATTTGCCTTTGTGGAACAAGAAGAAGATGAATTAAGGTGAATATGGGACAATGATTGAAAGAAATGGTGTTATTACAACTTACACCACTATGTATGGGACCGTGTAACTCACTTGAAGTATGTAGGAGTGTGAAGATATAGGTAAACCTCTCCTGAAACCTATACAGCCATATGTTGACTTACATATATATGTAAGTGAGCTACACGACTATGTAAATGGTTATATATATTGCGAAGACCGTGTTCACAAATTTGGAAAAAAATGACACACACAGTCACCTACATGCTTGTGTACCTAACTGTGTGTCGTGAGAAAACCTTAATTTTTTTTGTAAAAGGGAATTTAAAAGACCAAGGGAGCTATAAAGAGTTTAGAGACATGAAAGGGAAAAGATTTCTTACCTCTTGGATAGTTATAAGAGCTAAACTTTATCCTTCTGATTCAAAGGTGATATCGAGGCCGACAGACATGTTTTTCCATTTCTTAATCTAATAGTATTTTTCTGACTCTCTTTTGGAATTGATTGTGTTATTCTATGATTAATTTTTCGGGATTTATTATGAATGATTTGAAAACTTCAAATAGATCATTTAAGTATGAACCCATTGTCATAATCTAGATTGCAATATGTAATCTTTGCAACTTTGATTCACTTGTGGTAAACTAATGATCGTGCATTATTAAGGATAACATAACATAAGTTAAATGACCCAACTTTATAGGTTTATTGCCTAGATTAACCTATTTTTGTATTATGTAATGCAATTGTCACACTAAATCTAGAGAGCTTGTTCTAAGTTGTCTAATAGCTAGACCAAATTAAATAGCTTCTTTTAATTAGATATAACCAAAGGAAAAATAATGGTTAATAGAGCTTATTGTTAATCTACGGTTAATAGTTTCAAGAAAAACTCTGAGAACAACATGACGATTGATTGTGCTCATTTGTGTAAAGGTTAAGATTAAATTAAGAACTAGATTCGAAATCCATTTGTCAATTTTATCACTTTTGTATTGTTTGACTTTATTGACCTCTAATAGTTTAGTTTTACGTTACTTTGTTAATCAAATTCAAACAAAACCCCTACCCTTATGCCTAAACATTGGTTTATTCATTAAAAAAGCTAAATACACACCTTTTGTGGATACGATCTTTGCTTACCACTACTATGAATTCAATGTGTAAAGTTAGGTTTTATTTTCTGGTGTGTTCGATGTGCATCAAGAATTTCAGCATTGTTAAGGAGTGAAGTGATTCAATTTTTTTTTGGATTTTAATTGGATATATATATATATATTTGTTTATAATTTGATTTTATAGATGTTTCTTGATCTTTTTATACTTGTTAGTGTTTGTATATGGTTATGAAGAGATCTTCTTATCAAGATCTTGTACAATTTGATACTAAGATTAATAAGGACATTGTAAATGTTATGTAGAGAAACTAGAATAACCCTAGGAATATTTTGCGTACAATTTTTATTGATTTTGCTTGCTTTCATATCTTGATTTTGGGTACAAATTCTTGCGCTTTTATTCCAAATTTGAATTAATTAAGTGAAAATTTTCATGAATGTTGCATAAAGGTTTAAGGGAATGTTTTGTGAATTTTGCATGAAAAGTAAAGGTAACGTAAATTTTGTGTTAAAAAATTGGTGACCATCTTCACGATCGTGAGACACGTAAGTCACAACTATGACACTTAAGTCAAGGTGGTGACCAACCATCATAGGGATGACAAACATAGTCACCCTCGTGACTACTCCTTTGCACTCACTTTGAGCTAAAATGTGTAGGTTTTGATGGCACAACAATCGTACAATCATAAACCTAGAATCATGCTATAAATAGAAAAGGAATGAGGTAAAAAAATTGATGCTAAGCTAAGAGCTGGGAGTCGGCTGAAAAAAAGAAGAGAGAAAGAAGGCGGAGAAACAAAGTGGTCTGAGAAGAGAAAAAAGAAGAAGGTGAAAACAGTGTGAGCCTTTGATCATCTGGGTGAGAACCAAGCAGAAGCAAAAGGCAAGAGCTTATGTGGGAAGCTTGAGAGGGGCAGGAGATCACCGCAACTCCCTTATCTAACCCTGTTTGCTTATTCTATTTTTCTTCTGTTGCATTGTTTCTTTGTGATTTTACTAGACTGATTATTCTTTAGTTTAACTAAAGAGATCACCGCAACTCCCTCATCTAACCCTGTTTGCTTATTATGCTCTTCATCTGTTGCAATGTTTCTTTATGATTTTACTGGACTCATTATTCTTTAGCTTAACTAACTATTACTTTGTAGCTTTTGATAGTTCATTTGGTTAATTACTTGGTTTGCTACTTTAATATTTTTCTTATACTGATAAAGAGAGGATTGAAATATATAAAGATGATGAATGTTATTATTTCCATAATGGGTTGATCTTTTTTTCTTAAGGATTAATGTAGCTATTTTAGTCAAATATACATGATTGAGGGACTATGTTGTTGTCTTATGTTTGTTATAGTTTCTGAACTAAATGGAAGTAATAGCATGACTAAACTTTGCATCATTTTGGTATTAAACAAAGGATTAAAAGAAGTTTAATATGGAATGAGGAACTATAGACGCTTAGGTTGAGAATTAGAAATATATTAACTTAAGTGGTAATTATTAGTTAGGTTTAATAATTAATTTTGATGATAAGCTTGTCGAATATCAAAGTCATATTTATTTGTTATTTGAATTGATTTTAGAACCCAGTTGGTAATTTTAGTAAGACAATTATCTAATCATTTCTCTTTATTCATGCATAGGAGATTAAATTAGTGAAATTAGCATTCAAGAGTTTTCCACTTCGATTAATCTATTTGTTTTTTCTCCTAATTAATTCCATTTACTTTTTAGTTTAATTTTGTGATTTTCTTTAAAACCTTCACTTAACAATCAGGATATAATGTTTAGGATTGCATTTGTTTTTATTTTTGTTCAAAATTAATTCAAGTGAATCAATTTCACCTTCGTGGGAGATGACCTTGGGTAATCAACTACAACTATCCAGTATACTTGCAAGTACAATAGCCTATATATTTTTAGAACTTATTTTAGGCACAACAAGTTTTTGGCAATGTTGTTAGGGAGATGTTTAGTGTTTGCACTTAATTTAGTTTTGATTTTTTTGTCAATTGTTTAGTTTATTGATGCATACATTTTTTTCTTATTTCATTGAGTTGCTTTAATAATTGTATTATTAATTCACTATTATTTTTATTTGGTTTATACGAGGAACGAGGTCTCGTGAAAGCGAACTCGCCCCCTTTGTTGACAACGTATATCAGATAAGAGGACCTTAAAGGGACTTTGAAGGTAATCTCGAGGAACCCAAGCTTGAATATCAAGAGATGGTGAGAGACAACTAGTAATCAAGGAGTATGTCAGACTAGTAATTGGTACTGCCACTTCGTGCATACATTTGGGAGAGGTAGCAAGAAACTATGAATTGAAGAGCATCCATTACAACATGCTACCATCGTTCTATAGGATTCCCAGTAGAGACCTTTTAAAATTAATTTGAGAATTCTTCACCACTCTTCAGACATTCCCTTTGGATGGCCTAAATGAAGATCAACTTAGGATGAGGTGCTTCCTATACACATTGAAGGATTGAGCTAAGGCATAATTGATGAACCTTCCATCCAATTAATTGACTACATAGGAGGAAGTGTACAATAAATTCATATGAAAATTCTATTCCCATAAGAAGACTTCTAAGTTGTAGACAAAGATAGCTACCTTCACTCAGATGGAGGGCGAGTCATTCTAATGAGGTGTGGGAACGTTTCAAACCTCTGTTAATACAATGTCCACATCATCATTTTCCACTTCACATGCAGAACCTGTTCTTTTATGATGGATTGATCCAACAATGTTAGTATACGGTGGACAATGCAGTAGGAGGAGCTGTAGGAGAGAAGACTGCTGAAGTAACATATGAGATCTTCAAAATATTGGGGCCAATTCTTAATAAAAGAGTGTGAGAGGGAGAAGAGCTGGAGTTCATAAAGTGAGTTCAAATCAGGAAATGGCTATGCAATTGGCTAAGTTGTCAAAGCATATAAAAATCCTAACTATGAGGCTACCCCAAAACGTTCCAAATCAAGAAGTATGTGATATATGTGGAACTTACGGTTATAGAGCTAATGTTTGTTAGTATCCTTTTAAATCTTTTCCAAGTGCAGAAGAACAAGGGAACTCACTTGATGGTTACTAACTAAAGGTGCGTAATGATCCGTATTCGAACACCTATAACCTTGGTTAGAGAAACCACCCCAATTTTTCATAGAAGATCAAGAATCCACCATTGCAATCCCAACCACAATATCAGAACTTTCAAAAGCAAAACCAGTTTCAAGGGCAATCCTTAAGTCAGAATCTACGGAGCAAACCTTCTTTTGAGGAAAGTCTAAATTCGTTTATTCAAATAACAACTCAAAATCAAGAAATGAACAATAAGATATTTGACTCCTTGGAAGCATCTATAAGGAGGATTGAGACTTAAGTAGGGCAACTCGCTGCTTAAATACATAACAACCAAAAAGGGAAGTTGCCCAGTCAACCTGAGCAAGCCTAAGCAGTTACTATTTTGAAAAGTGGTAAGGTGATTGATAATCATGTTGAGATCCCTTCTAATTTTTTTGATGTAGGTAATCCAGAGTAGGAGGTCCTCACTAACGAAGAAGGTTAGTATAATGAAGAAAGCAACGGGCACGACAACTTTTCAACTCATGTTTAGAAAGGTGAAAATTTAAGGCATGCAACTTACTACAATAAAGGATCAAGACTGTATAAGGCAACTAATTCTTATAAACCACCGATCCCATATCTGAGCCACCTTAAGGAATGAAACAAGATAAGCAAATTTCCAATCTATATAATATGTTTTCCAAAGTTAATATTAATTTGCCTTTGTTAGCTGAGACAGGAGCATTCCCGCTTATGTGAAGTTCTTCAAGGAACTAAGCACAAAAAAATGGAAGTTTAAGCCAAACGAGAAGGTGATAGTTTCGAAAGTAGTGAGTGTAGTCCTTCAGCATCAATTACCCCCAAAACGGAAAGTTCCAAGGAGTTTTTTTGTGAAAGTATCAATAGGTAATAGGGATGAAGTTAAAGGTATGCTTGGCCTTGGAGCAAGTATAAACCTTATGCCTCACTCTATTTATGAGAAACTGGATCTAGGATAGTTAAGACCTATTAATATATGCTTACAATTAGTTAATAGTTCAATCTATTATCCAAAAGGAATAATGGAGGATGTATTAGTGAAGGTTAGAGGATTGATTATTTCTGTAGACTTTGTTGTCTTAGACATAGGGGAGGATAAAGAGCATGGGAAAGAGCACACCATGCTCTTAAGGAGGCTTTTTATGGCCACTAACAATACCTTAATTGATGTTAAGAACGGGAAATTGAGCATGATTGTTTTAGAAGAAACAGTAGAATTTTCAATCTTTAGTGTTAAACACATTCCTACCACTACAGTTTGTGAAGAATGCTCTTTTGTTAATTAGTTTAATTTTGCAGATCTTGAATTTGCATTGTAGGAAGAAGAAGAAAAGAACTTGGGCATGGTGAAAGAAATTGATAAAGTGCTGTCAATTGCTAGACGATGTAACTAAGGGAGATGTTGGCAAATTCTTGGAGAAAAATCCCAATGAAGAGAAGAAAACAGTGGAATCAATCACTTTGAGTAATCTACCTTGAGTATGACAGATGAGATGTCCAGCTAAAAGACATTAAAGAAGCACTAAATGGGAGGTAGCCCATATAATTTCTATTTTTTTCAATTATTTGTTTATTATTTCTTTTTAATGAAACTATATTTAATTTTTTTGCTTTGTTGCACATGCCTACTTTTCAATCTCCTATTTGTTTTCCTCGCAGCTGTTCTCCACTCCTTGATGTAGGATGTCATGCTCCACACTGCATCAATATAGTCACCACCCACACTTTCATATCGTATTTCTTTGTTCTTTTTATTATTTGTACTGCTTGTTAGTTAAATGTCTTTTAGTTTTAATGCTTGTCCTTGTTCATGTTATTTTGTGTTTCAGGTCCCTCTTTTACTTTTTTGTATCACATTAGGAGAAATGTGATGTTTAAGTGTGGGGGGAAGTATTAGTTAAAAAATTTATTATTATTATTTGTGATTGTTTGTTTTTCTCACATTTAATAGTTAGAAATGCATGGTCATGACATAAATGAGCTCGATCGGGATTAGAAATGCACAATATGAGTGAATGAGCATACTTACATGCTTAAACTAATTGACTAGGACTTTGATTAAAAGGACATTAGCTTGTTATGATAAATGAATGACACTTTTAAATTGATAAGAATTTAAACCCTTTTGAAATATTTAATACCAAGTTCAAGTATTTTTTACTGAGAGTGTTCTTTTATGATTAAGGAACTCTAAAACTTGCTTGCAGATAATAGTCAAGATCACACGATCTTACACAAAACATTGAAATGGTGAAGGTAATTAGGATATACCCTTTTTGCTTAAAAAGCCACCGTAATTTTACCCTTAGTGAGCTCCCTTTGAGCTTAACATGAACCATTTCTTCTTTAAACCTAAATGTGAGCCTCAATCTTGATTATTTAACTTTTTCATCATACCTACCATAAGGACGAATTGAGCATTTGAATGGGTATGATTGGGTTTAGGAAATAATTGCTTAAATAAGTGTAGGAGAGTCATAGGACATAGTTAGTTTTTGAGTTAGGAATGGGTATGGTTGTAATAATCTGTATCTCTCCTCTGCATTTTACCTCTTCTAAACTTGATTTTATTCTAAATAAAAATATAAATAATAAATAAAAAAAAGAAAAAAGAAAGAAAAGAAGAAAGAAAAAAAGGAACAGAAAAGGAAAAGGAAGGAAGAGAAGATAAGCAAAAAATGAAAAGAAGAGGAGAGACATAAAAAGGGAAATGCTAATCTTCTTAACTTGAAAGGAAAGAATTGAGTGTTTTATGCTTCATTGTTTGTATTACTTTAAATGCTCAATTTGTTCTGTGGTTTTAAATTGTGATTTTCCTTTTTCCTACCCTTAGCCCAACCCTATTACAACTAAAATAAAGACCATCGGATTGATGTTCGTGTTTGATATGAGTGGTGGAGATTGGATTAGTAAGCAAGCCTATGGTAGATGCCTTACATGAAATGAATTATAAGTAAATATATCATACCTTTGAATGCTTAAGAGGATGGAGAGTGATCTGAATGTCTATCACACTTGTTGATGGTTCTTTGAATTGAAGTACTTGCTGATTTTGGCTAAGCTTGCAGGGAATAGTTTGTTCATGGAAAATTATGAGTTTTGATAAGTATAAATTGCATCATATTTTAGCGCACATTTAATTCAATCATTTAGTATGTGTTTAGGTTAGAATTGTGTTAGCTCGTTAATTATTTGTGTTTTAAGTTTTTTATGGGTTAGGACAAGTCTTTGAGCTTAAATATTATGTGTAACACCCCACTATCATAGAGTATATACCCAAACATCCAGAGGACATTCAAGAACATACCCTATGACAATGGCATGTTAGAGCAATCACAATCACTTAATATGGCATCATAAATAAATCACAAATATATCATGTCCTCATTCCATTTATAAAACATAATTTACAATGTTGCTTTTCACTCCAAAATCCATATCTACACTGTATCAAAAACATGTGAGAGTCTATTGCTCTTTAAAACATATTCTACATGGAATGAGAAACTAAATAAAAACATTTTATCTAACTCCTCAATCTTAGCTAACCAGACCTTGAAGCCATTTCTTGAGTCCAAAACACAAGTACAAGACTTCTTCTAGAATGTCTTAGAAACTAAGTCTCCTCTCTCGTACCTGAAAATCAATGTTACAATTTTGATCAGTTTTGTGAACTCAGTGAGTGAACCATCATTAATGTGCTCACTCATATCAGAGCACAACATCTTAAATTCACAGTAGACCTCATCTCAACAATACTTCATGAATTTCACATATTTCATATAATCTTTGCATAATAATTCAATCCTTATTCTCAGTGAATAATATTATCAAATGTATACATACATGGCATATCATCATATCAGCATAATTCAATATTTTTCCTCAATCATTCATATAGTACATTTGAAAATATATTGCAAATGCATATGCTCATATGACTCCACATTCATTTTTATTTTGTTGTGACCGAACGCTTATTTACTGTTCCGTATCCCTTGTGGATACTAGGCTCATTTCACATTCTATCCTATACCCATTATGGATACCAGGCTCATTCATCACTGAGCCTGTGGATTTTTATGCACATTTTCTAAGCTTTAAGCTCTTTTCAGACTGGCTACTCCGGTCTCAATCCCTTTATCTGATCATACATATCATGTAATGAAATGTATGAATTCACGTATCACACTTTCAATAGCTTTAATTCATTTTAGACATAGTCACTTTTCATATTCATCAGACATAAGTCCGGCATTTAACTTTTCATTAAGAATACACTTTCCATGCTCACATTCAATTAAGAAACACTCCCAATACGTTCTCAAATATGAAACTCCTCAGACCAATCAATGTCCAGAATTATCACAATCATAGCAATAACAGTTTAATAACTGAAATTGAAACATAAACAAACCAAACATAGTGAGATAACATCTAGGTTAACTCATAGTACGCTCCAGATAGCTATTGCCTTGACGAACTGGCAATGTCTGGATGCTGGCATTCGACTTGTGCGTCTAAATTCATACAATACACACACATTTCACATTACTAAGGTGATCAATCAAATACATATTCAATCATGCACATATATACATATGTCATGTTCAATGCATGCTCAATGACATTCCTGGGTATGTATCCTTAATCACAAGTCTTGATCATTCATACATTATCACTTAGATATAACCAATTTGTAATTAGGTTTATATCTTCAAGTAAGATTGATTATTCTAAATTCATCAACTACTTCATTCATTAACCTTTTTTTTAGCATTATAAGTATTCACACAATTCCTAATTCTCAATTTATTCATTCCTAATGCCTTATTCATATCCTTTATATCATATTTACATTCATAGGAACATTGATAGTAGTGTTTTGTATGATATTTTAGGGTTTAATTTGTTATGCATTTTGTGTTAAATTGAGTGTTGAGCAAGAATTTAGGGTTTAATTAGATTAGTTTTTTTGTTTGAGTGTTTTATTGGGTTAGTTTGAATCTTTGAGCTTAAATTGTATATTTTTGAGGTACCTTGATGTGTGTGCTAGTTTTGCAGGGTAAACAGGGAAGAACGGTGAAGATTTGAAGAGTTTCGGGCTAAAAGACATAGGCCACGATCATGCACAGTGGCCACGATCATGACAAAAGAGGAGGAGCCAGTAACAACCAGGCCACGATCGTGCATTATAGGCCATGATTGTGACAGAGAGTGTCAAGTTAGGCCACGATCGTGCCTGGCAGGGCCAGATTGTGCCCTGCATCGGGCTGACATAAAAACTCAAAATTTGGGTGATTTTTTGGACCATTTCAACCCCAAGTTTGACCTAGGGCTACTATAAAATAAATAGAACAATACCTAGCAGCCGTTGGAGGGAGATTAGAGAGCCAAGAGTTATAAAAAGAGAGAAACTCTACCAAAAATCCTAGAGAAAACCTAGTTAGAGATCAATCGATAGAGGAAGGAGATGAAGGAAGAGATGCACGGAGACACGCTTGACGCGACTTACTTCTCAGAACAGATGGTTTCCTGCAGTCGCGACTCCAAGATCCATTCCAAAAGTATATTCTAGTCGTTATTTCAATTTCATTGATGTATGGAGTCTAAAGATTGATTAGAGATATTTGATTAATTAGAGATATTCGTCGTTGAATGATGATGCTTTTATCTAAACTCACCTTCAGGTTTATTTATTCTTGAGATTAATAAGATTAGTTTGATTGTGTTTTATTTCGATTTATTGTGATTTAATTCGATTCTTCATAACTAGGCTATAAACTGAGAGGGTGAGCTGGTGAAAATCATCAATTTAGGTTAACAAGAGTTAGATAAATCGATAGATAGAGAATTGAATCAAACTGGTAGAATCGTGTAACTAGAGATCGAGCACAGATTCCCAGTAGGTTAATAGAAAACGTTAGAACTAATTTAAGTTTTGGACAAATTGTGAATCGAGAGATCATAATTTTCACAATTTGAATTACAAAATATTAATTAGGGTTAAGAATTATAACTTGAGAGAGAGTAATTCATCTTAGGACCGTTTATGCCCATTAAATCGAAAATTTCATAATTGAATAAATTTTCTTTAATTTCAAATAAATTCCCCCTTTCTCTCAATTGGTCACTTCTAGGTTGAATTTTGGATTATTTGTGTGAGTTTGCTTCTGTTTGTTCTTTTGGTGATTTAAATTCTCATATTTGATTCTTGATTAATTTTAATTTCTGCAATAGTTGTTTCATTAGGTTTTGTGAACTTAGCTTTCATTAGATTTTAGGACTAGTTCCCTTTCTCGTGGGACCGACACCTTAGGTACCACGCAAACGACCCATGCGCTTGCGGTAATTACCAAGTTTAAAAATTAGTAAAACTTAAAGTGTGTAACCTAGCCCTGAACAAGTTTTTGGAGCCATTGTTGGGGAAGGCAACTTAGTTCTACAGTTTAAGGCGTTACGATAGCTTTTAATTTTTGTTTTTGTATCTTGTAGTTCTACGTAGGAATCGTGCTCTTGCATGAACACAAGAGTCATAAGGGGTTCGAGTAGCTACATTGAGACTTTAGATTTAGGCATAACACGTTTAGAACAAACCCTTAGGAAAGCTCGACAAAAAGAAGAAGAAGAGTTCGAGAAAGCACAAATGGCCGAGGAATTCTAGAAAAACATGGATCAAGAAGTCAAATCTGGTAAGCAACAACAGAGGACCCTTATGGATTTTATAAGGCCAGGGTTCAATCCTACAAACCAAGGAGTGGCTAGACCGCCTGTTCAAGCGATTTCCTTTGAAATCAAGCCAGCCCTCTTAAACATGCTTCAACAGAATGTCCAATTCTAAGGACTTGCAAACGAAGACCTGAATGCTCACATCGTGAGTTTTCTCAAGATCTATGATACTTTCTGGTATCACCAGATGTGGAAAGACACAGTAAGATGTAGATTGTTCCCCTTTACGCTTAGGGATAGAGCAAAGGCTTGGTATCATTCACTAAGCCCCGCTAACATTACAACGTGGGAATAGTTAGTACGTGCCTTCTTGGATAAATATTTCCCACTAACAAAGACCACCAAAATTATTAAGGAAATTACAAATTTC
>JAOTAY010050624.1:0-42692 GCA_025629805.1 Erythroxylum baracoense
GTTGCTTAACTATTGATAAGTTACGTTGGAAAACAATATTTGCAAGATAAGGTTTGTTGAACCTTTGTAGTCGATATGAAAGCCTTGCTATTTCTTAAGGGTTTAAATGAATTGATAAGACTATAAGATGATTTTTAAAGACTTAATGCTCACAATTGGAGATTTGAAAGTGAAAGTATTAGAATTAAAGAAGTTACTTAAATTGCTAGAGCATTACTTAATGTTTCAAAGCAAGTTGAAGGAGTGCCAAGGTGTTAGAAAAGAAGCATCATTAGATAGATAGGAGTTTAGAGTGGACTAAAGGATATTCAGTTGACTATATCCTATGATGTGAGGCATTTTTCATAGTTTAGATCATGTGATCAACAAAATGAAGGGTTAATTGACGATCATCAGAATGACTCACCATCGTAATATTTTGACAAAATGAAAGGCATTGATACTAGAAATTAGCTACGGTATTATATTCGCCGGTAATTTTCCATCGCTAATGTATGGTTTTCTTGTAATGTTTCTTGCAAGCTTTGAGAAATCTTGGTGTTGTGGCAAAATAATTGCTAAGAATGGAAATTTCTTAGCAACCGATTGAAAAATCTTTTCTATCCTGATTGGGATATGAATTGAAAAAGAGGGTCAAGGAAAGTTGCATTACTGTTGGGTAATTGTGCTAGCCATCTACCATTAGCTAAAGCTCGATCAAGTTTCTTTTGGATGAACCAATGTGAGCTTTGTTTATTGGACTATGTATATTTGTGACCAACATAATTCAAATATATCACACCCAGTTAGTTCACACATGGCTTGAAATCTTCAAAGTAATTTCTAAGATGAAAATTACCATTTTCCTCAGACCTATATAATGTAGAGTTGAAATCACCACATAGTATCCAAGGCAATCGAATGTCTCCGTTAAGAGCTATTAATTCAGACCACAATGCAGCTTGTTGGAACCCAACATTACTAACATAAAAGAGGGAGGAGATAAAATCAGTGCTTTCATGCAAAAAGGATATTTTGAGGTTCATCATCTACTCAGTGGAATGGAGAAGCTCCACTCTAACCTCATTAGCCTTATAACATACAATAATTCTACATAGAACATGTTGCGAATGATTGGTGAGCATTTGACAACTATAACCTATATTTAGTTTACCAACATTCTCTAGTTTTATTTTGGTTTCAAGTAATCATACAATTAGAGGCCTTTCTCTCTAATCAAAATCCCTTAAAGTAACTTACTTTGTAGGACAGTTTAAACCTCAGACATTCTAGATGATAATTGACATATTAGAAGTGTTGGTTTTTGGAGCCTTTATTCTTGCTCCTATAAGATCTTCACCTTTCAACAGTTTGGAATTGCACGTTCAACTCCTCATGATCTAAACTAACTTCTTTTGTTGACATATTGCAAGGTGATTGAGTAGCTATTTCAGGACTGGTTTAAGAAATTAGTGAGCTGCCAGTGGTTTTTTCATTTGATAATTCTCTATTATCAGCACGAATGAAATCAAGAGCAGTTTCAGGGGTAGTTTTAGGAGTGGAAACCTTTTCTGCAACATGTGGATTGCTTTTAATTTCAGAGGGATTATGCTTTTCCATGCTACTCATGATAATTGTATTAGGGGTCTCATAGAAATATGATTTGGAGTGTCAAAAGAGTTCTCTTGTTCTACAGCTTTAATGAGACATTTCTAAGGTTCTTAATAGTGTCATTATTTGAATCCATCACCATTAGCTCATGATAACTTCCTTTCCAAATTTTTTTTCCTATTGCCTTCCACACCTTGCTTTGAAGTTTAGGGTGTGGTTTCCATTGATAGGGTACTACCATGTTGTCTTCCTAAAGTGTATTCCCCTCACCTAGTCGCATAATTGGTATTTTATTGGAAGCTTCTTGGAAAGTTCCACACTGACACCAATACGGGCATATCCAATCCTTTTCTTTGTTTATGTAGCCTCATCCATACAAAGAGGTTTTCCTATTAAACTTGAAAGGGCACTCAAACCTTGAATAGTCTAGTATTTAAGGGGAACATTACAGAAATTAACCTATAAGGGGATATTTTGAAATTTGATTAAATCCAACTACAAACAAGGCTACCAATTTTAAAGAAATATTGGTTAATTGCCTATATGCCAAACATCTTCTTCTATAATTTTGTGGGCTTGTGAAGTAGAGTTAAAGGTGAACAATATGAGGTTTTCTTCAATTAAAAAGACATTAACTAATCCTCTATTTTTCCATAATTTCTGTTCCCATCAATGAATGATAAGAAAAGGAGGGCGTTGATCAAAGAAAAATCCCACAAGTGTAGCTTCCAAGCTACGAGCTCCGTCTTCCAATATTCCAATCTCAAGATAGACAACAAGCTTACCATCTATCCCCTTTAGAGGCTTGAAAAATATATTAGAGGCGTATTGATCCCCGATTACTTGTTTCCAACATTTTTGGGGGGTGGGTGCAAGAGATGAGGTGGTTAAATTAAGGTCAGGTAGAGACTGACTTGGAGAGGGATCAGGAGGAATCCGAGATGGGAAAGATGGAAAATCCTCTTTGCCATTGTCAGCTAAAAGCTGCATAGTTAGGCAACAAAGCTAAAAAAAGAAATAAGCAGCTTTAGCATAGAAGAAAAATTAAAAGAAGTGGTTTAAAGTGGAAAAAAATGGGCGGGAAAAATGAAATGGTGTAATAAGACGAAAGTGTCCTTAGAGCAGTTATGGTTTCCAAGAGCAAAGAATGGGTAAAATGAAGTAGGTGGAAGATGAGCAAAGATGAAGGAGCGTAAAAAAGGCAAGCTAGAAATCATGCAGCCTATATATGAAGGAAGTCGAATGTCTCATATTTAAAAGAATTCCCTTATGGTAAAATGTATGTGGTGTTTCTAGGACTAATTGACATAAATTGCAGCCAATACCTTTCTCAACCTTTTGGCTAAGATCAAATGCAAAATCATGTTCTTGTTTACTAATTAGTGATTGATTTACAATTGATATTTGAAAACAACTTTTTAAATGTCAATTCATTCTAGCCAGAGAAATCCTTAAATCACTAATAATCGAGAACAATAGAAAATTCTCTCTTATTACTTTAGAGTGACGAATCATTTTTGACTTACTCAACTATCTTCAAATGGTCCATACTACATCCAAATACAACCGACTGAATTATTCTAGGACAATTTATATATAGCATCAAAAACACACTAATTCCTACATGAGATACCTTGGTAATCTCAAGTCAAAAGATTAATTATAGAACCATCATTATAAGGAAATCCACAAACAAATAAGTGATATTACATTTAGGATCCTCATTGACGGGTCATTTTAGTGAATTTATTCTCTAATAAGCAATCGCACATTAGTTTAAGTATCTCTATAGTTTAATTTATGAAATCAATTACTTTCTTCATAACAAAGAAATATAATATATGCTAGTTTTCTATTTCAACAATGTCCCATCTTGTTAAAACTATAACTAGTAACATTTAGGAATAATACATAAATGCAAATTAAAGTTCATAATTATGATCTTATCATAATTTCAATTACACAATAATTATTCCAAGGATTTTACCTTTAACATTAAAACATCAAATGTAATTAACTTAATACGTAAAGATAAAGAATGCCTTTATTAATCAAATAATAATTTCATACATCAAATTATAACCAATCGATTGGCTGTAAGCGCGTAAACTGATAGGTGTGTTGTGTTATTCATCAGTCTTTTTTGTTCTTGATGTTATTAATTAATTAAACCTAAGATTGTACTAAGGTCGTTAGTTAATAAAATTTAATAGAATATATATTTCTTAATTGCTTACACATATGAGAAGATTGGTTGAAATACTCCAAAAAAATACTTGCTAGTAAAATGTAACTAATTTTTGTCAAGAATTAATACTAGTTTCATAAAAGAGGTGACTGTAGAATAAGGTTTGTTTATATTAATTCATTAATTTAACTTTCTTTAATATGATTTAATTCATTTTTCTTTTTCTAATCTTGTTTATTCAAACCTCTCCTTTTTCATTTATTTAATTTAGTGTAAAGTTGTCTTTTCCATTTTTCATCAATAACTATAAGATAAGGTGTTAAAAAGAAGACATATTATTCATATTGGCCTTAATTACTTCTTTCACCCTTCCATGGTATCACAAAAATAACCTATTGTTGCATTCTCATCAATATTAGCAAGGTGAAGTACTCTTACTAGAGGTTCACAAACTCATATCACAAATTAATATAGGGACCAAAATTTATGGTCTTTAAGTATATTTCTAAAAAAATTTGTTCCAGCAATAGACCTAACATACTAAGATGCAACTCACTTATCACTTGTAAATATTTGTCGAAGCTCTTTGTTCATTAGAACAAATCACTAAAGTGATATGAAATTAATCAGGAACCTTGTAATAGCAAGATGACACAATTCCTACCATTGTTGAAATCATTTCTCATCAAATTCATGACTCATTCATTATTAAGGATAAACTTAATCCCTTTTTTAACTTTCTACACAGTTTCGTCAATGATAGGAAAGTATCTAAGATCTCTTATGCTTTTCAACATCAGATTATTGAAATGTGCAACACAAAGGGTCCAATAAAAAGAATTATACATACTTTGCAATCTTTTTCCAACTGCATTAAAAGTAGAATAATTGTCAATAATAATCTGTACAATGTTTTTAGGCCAAAAGTCATTTACAAATTTATCAAATATTTGAAACAAAGTATCAACATTTTTAACAAGGCTAGATGCATCAATAGAATTCAAAAAAATTATCCCCTTCGTATAATAAACCAAAAAATTGATAATAAGCTCATGACTTCTATTTATCCACTCATCACATATGATTGAAGACCTTTAAGTTGCTTAAGTCATTCTTCTTTCATCAAAATAATTGTTTATTTCATAAATAGAGTTGCTTAGAAGTTTACCTCTATAGTTATTAATTGAAGGAGCATTATGCCCTAGACTAGAAGCAATAACATCCACCATAGGCTGGTAATAATAAGACTAAGCAATATTGAATGATCTGCCAAAATCATACCACCATCCAACCATTTCCATATCCACATTATGAGTTATTTCTTTAGATTGTAAGGCACTACAACTTGAATGTTAAGCTCAAAGATTTATTTATGATTTAAAAATGTTAGACACCTATCTTCTTCTCTTCCTCACATCATATGTAACATTTCCTTCTTGTTGGGTAGGAAAACCACCTTTAACATTCCCAATATCATCTGGGCAATCGAAAAAGGAACTTCCACTACCAATTTTATAGTTTAATATTTTCCCTCTATCTTTCTCATGCTGAGTACTATTCAAGAAAACTTTTCATTTTCCATTTCATGGCATGGCTAACTTTCTTACAAGGCTCCATATCACCTTTGATCCCAACCAAATGCTTCTTTAATATGGTGATTGCCTCACATTTCAAATGTTTGTTGCAATACAAACAAATGGTATGATTCTTCATTCTAAGAAATAATCTAGCATGAGCCTATGTTGGATCATCAAATCTTCTTAAACCTAAAGTGGTTAAATAATCAGGAGTACTTAAACTTCCCTCTATTTATCTATAAAAGTAAATAAAGACATATTTTGAAATTAAATTAATAACTTTATATTCAAAAAATGAAGTTTTCGTATATAAAATCAATACATAATAAATTCAATAATACATAACTATATAACATCGTTACATCTTTCTTTTGGTAATGCACATTACAAAAATGATTTTATTGTATAAAATAAAAAGAAAAACTGATTACTTAAACATTTACTTTTCCACATTATATTAATTAATGTGTACACTGTCATAAATCAAGGCATATCTTAAAATTCATTTTAATGTAATCATAAAGAAATCTAATTACCTTAGGCTAATGTAATATAATCAATAAGAAATTAAATTACCTAAAGTATCTCTTTTCAATCAATAAGATATGCTAATGAATATGCATTTGTAAGTTTGCTATCATATTACAAATATCCCTTTCAAAGTTTAATTTTGTATATTTATAATTTTATTTATTAATGAAAATAATATAACAATACAAACATTAATTCAAAAAACTCAAATTCATTCTTATCATCATCATCATCATCACCTAGTTTGAAATCATGCAATAAAGCAAGGTCTGGGGAGGTCTGATAGTACACAGCCTTACCCCTATATAGTAAAAAGATTATTTCTGGTAGACTCACATGCAAATGTGATAACGAAAAAGTGATGCAGGCTAATAAGGATAAAAAGGGAAAACTTGATATGTTAAAAAGATGGGGTAAAAAAGGTGCAAACAAATACGTTATGACATGAAATTAAATTCAGATATAAACAAATAAATAAAGAAAAATAGGAAAGGAAATAGAAACAAAGGATATATCTGATATGGAGCCCAGCTCTGCTAAATACCTGATAGGCTGCAACAGATCAGCTCTGCTCGTCTCTATGTGGGCTAGGAGTTCTGGCGTTGCAACCTTGTGTGTACAACAATCCTACAATGTCTGACATCTTTGTTGGACCTTTCTTATACACCTGTGCTGAAAAGACAAATAGTATGACAGAACGACTGGTCTACGACTCACAAACTATAAAAGATAGATTTGACTTCCTACGTGGTGAATACAGTGTGCGAACGTTACAGTAAACAACTCGTAATTCACTTACTCGACTGTCTTGGTGTACTTTAAAGGGTTTCCCTTACCCTTATCCTATCCTGCCAAAATTTTCTATTTATGACGACTTCCACTGTAAGGGCCAACTCTGACATATCTTTCTTAACTACTTCCCTCCAGATCTTGTATGGCCTGCCTTTTCTCCTTTTGTAGCCATTAAGAATAATTTGCTTACATCATCTTATCGGACCATTCGAGTGCCTTCTGCTCACATACCCAAACCACTTAAGCCTGGTCTCTCTCATCTTGTTGGCAATACTGGTCACCTGTAGTCTGTCTCTCACTAAACGATTTCAGACCTTATCTCACCTAGTAATGTCATACATCCAGCGAAGCATACGCATCTCTGGTACCAACAACTGCTTTGTTTGCCCACTTTTGATGGGCCAACATTCTGCCCCATATAACATGGTTGGCCGAATTACCATTATGTAAAACTTCCCTTTAAACTTTAAAGGAATATTTTTATCACATAAAACTCCTGATGTGCTTCCCCATTTGCTCCACCCAGATCTGATACGATTGACTATATCATCATCAATATTACCATCTCTCTGGATGATAGACCCGAGGTATTTAAAACTCTATTTTTTGGTATGACGTCAATTCCAATTGCTACCGCCGCCTCATGCACCATCTAGCTTCCTGAAAAGTTGCACTTTAAATACTATATCTTAGACCTGCTCATTCTAAAACCTTTGACTCTAACGTCTCTCTCCAACATTCTAACTTGAAATTGACCCCCGTCCTGGTCTCATCTACCAAGATAATATCATCAACAAATAACATACACCAAGGTACCTCTCCTTGAATATGTTTTGTAAGCTCATCTAACACTAATGTGAATAGAAAAGGGCTTAAAGTGGAGCCTTGGTGTAGGCCAATACCAATAGTAAATGTTTCCGTGTCACCCCCTATTTTCCTTACGCTAGTCCATGCTCCTTCATACATATCTCTAATAACACGTATATAGGTCATATAGATTCCCTTTGCCTCCAAGCACTTCCATAGGATTTCCCTAGGAACCCTATCATACACCTTCTCCAAATCGATAAAAATTATATATAAATCTCGTTTTCATTCTCTGTAGCATTCCATAAGCCTAAGAAGAAGATGTATTGATTCTGTCGTGGACCTATTAGGCATAAATCCAAATTGTTTGGCTGATATAGAAGCTGCTCTCTGGACTCTCTTCGCAATTATCTTCTCCCATAGTTTTATGGTATGACTTAGTAATTTGATGCCTCTATAGTTGTGACAGTGTTGGATGTCCCCTTTGGCCTTGTATACTGGGATCAACCTACTCAATCTCCATTCATCAGGCATTTTGGCTGAGTCTAGGATCACATTAAAAAGGCGAACTAACCACTCAATACCTATAAATCCTATTGGCCTCCATACCTCTATAAGGATCTCATCCGGCCTAACTACCCTTTTGCTCCCCATCTCTCTCAATACCTTTGTAATTTCCCCCCTTGTGACCCTTCTGTATTGGGACCAGTTAGGAACAAGCTCTGATACAGCAGGTTCTCCTAACTCTCTATTGTCCAAGATTCCTTCATTATATAAGTCATAAAAGTATGGCCTATGTCTCTGTGAGTACTTGACCTACTTCATCACGTATACAGTAAACTAGGTTGAAATCTCTTGTCGTACGTGCCCTATCTAGCGCCAACTTGAAATACGTTGTGCTCCCTTGGGCGTATCCCAATCCTTGTACATAGTCTCATATGCTTCTCCTTTCTCCACTAAAATTGTCTTCTTAGCTTTCTGCTTTGCTACTCTGTACCTTACTCTATTAGTTACCCGCTCCTCATTTGTTGTACTTGCTACTAGGTCTTTATATGCTCTCTTTTTCACTTTTACCATCCCTTGAACTTCTCCCGACCACTACCAGGATTCCATCCGTCTGTCCCTCTACCCTTTAGAGACTCTTAGGAGTTTTGTAGCAATTTCCCTCACTATGGGGGCTACTCCCTCCTAAATCCGATTTGCATCCCCTCTCATGGCCCATGTGGCTTTATACCAAATTTGAATCCTAAAATGTTCCACCATGTCCCCTTTTAGATTCCACCATCTAATTTTACGACATCGTTTAGTAAACTGATGTGTCCTCCATCCCTTAATTCCTAGATCCAAAACCAACAATTTATGTGGGGTTGATAAGCATGCGGCCGGAAGCACTTTGCAATCCTTGCACCATGCTCTAACTCTCTTCCTAACAAGGAAATAATCAATCTACGTCTTGGTCGTGCTACTCTTAAACGTCACCAAGTGCGCCTCATTTTTCTTAAAACAAGAATTGGCTATCATCAGCTTAAACGCCACTGCCATGTCCAGTAAGACATTTCCACTTTCGTTTCTAATGCCATATCCATAACCCCTATGAGTTCCTGTATAACCATCTGAGATAGCCCCTATATACCCATTAAAATCACCTCCTAAGATAACTTGCTCAGAGTCAGGGATTTGTCGGAGCACTTCTTCTAGCGCTGCCCAGAATACACGTTTTTGTTGTTCGTCTAACCTAGCTTGCAGAGCGTAAGCACATACTACATGGAGAACATCCTTACTAAGAACAATTTTTGCCACCATAATCCTATCATTTACCCTTGTGATCCCTACCACTTAGTTTATAAGTTCTTGAAACACTATGATACCTAACCCATTCTGCTTCCGTGTGTTTCCAGAGTAGCATAGTTTGAACCTCCCTATGCTCCTTTGCTTTAGCTCCCGGCCACTTAGTCTCTTGAATGCAAGCTATTTGTATCATGTACTTATCTAAAATCTGTACTAATTCTATAGACTTTCCTGTGAGGGTTCCAGTGTTCCAAGAGCCTATTCGCAATATGTCGTCCCCTCTTTTATTCTTACTTGTTGCATGCACCAAACTGCTGGCATAGATCCCATCTGCATAATGAGAAGCCATTCCTCCTAGCTCGTGGACCTTACACCCTCTCGATGTTACTAACCTGGCACTTCCTTGTGAGAAATATGTAGATTGCTAGATATGTATATATAGATAGATATATAAGAATATATAGATAGATATATAAGAATATATAGATAGACTATAATAATAATAATAATAATAATAATAATAATAATAATAATAATAAAATAGTAGTAATAATAGTAATGATAATAATAATAATAGAGAATAAATACCTAAATGAATAGATAAATAAATAAATACAAACTCAAAATGGCACGAAGGAGAACATCTAGACAACAGAAGGCATGATTGAAAAATGAATGTAAAGCACTCACAAAATCTATCAAACCCATACAATAAAAGGTATTAGTCCAAAAAGAAGTATGTGCAAAAGAATCAACTCTTTCCAATGCCTAAGAACCCACTGAGATATATTGTGGGGCAGTGTTTGCACTGGCAGGAAAGGGAAGAGTATAGAGAGAGGCAATTGGTAGATGCAACACTATCCTTTTATAAACTATTTTCTAAATGCATTGTCTTATATAGGAAGACTCGTAAAAAACATGTTCTGACCACCAACGGATCTCGACCCGAAAAGACGGATTGATTTTGTGGCTAGTAGATTTGTCAGGCGGCTCAAGACTGCTAGAGAAAACAACTACCTACCGGATGACAAGAAACCCAACTCCGTCATGTACAGCGGACCTAGGCTGCCTGAGATGAGAGCTGCGAACGATACCCCGCGCTCTCGTCTCCAACATTCACAACACCCAGACCATGTTCAACGGCTGGCGTCACCGTCTTTCCCCCTACTGATACCGCCTTTTCAAACCTAAAACTAGGCGTCGTTGACTCCTTGAGTGACCTACAGAAGGCCCCCAGAAATACTCATTAATAATACGTATACATTCAAGAAAATAATCCCTTACAGAATTAGGTTAATAAGACATAAAATGACATAAATTAGGTTAATAAATAATAACACTGTTATAATTTACAAAAACAAGTTAAAGTTCCATTTAAAATTAGAAGATAATGCTTGCATAATAATACCCTTATAATGCTTGGTTGTAAATGGCAACATACCAACACAAACTCATAAGTTCACAATTCACCCACTAAGAATCAGTCACCTACTAACCAAGAATCAACCATCATAAACTCACAATTCATAACCTAATTAACTAGCACAAATCACAAAAAGCCAAAAGGTTCTAAACAAAACTACAACTTTGGCAATTCAACCGGTAATGGGAAAAAATGATGCAGCAGCTTCGTTCAGTGGAAGAGCTACAGATGGAGGAGGCATAGGTAAGCAGCCCAAAGGAGTAGATCTGAGGACCAAAAAGTGGCGTGGACGATGGACTAGAGTAAATATGAGAACCAAGAACTAAAGGAGCATATTTGTAATAACCAAGCAATATATACTCGAGCATATGCGAGACGGTGATGGAGAGTAAACAATTATGGAGGGCCGGTGACATGGAAAGCTAAGAGTGAGTAGAGAAGAAGGAGAGCATAAGAGTGAGTAGATAGAAAAGAGTCATGGTAGGGTTTAGAAATTTAAGATTTTTTTAATTACATCCTTAATTTTTATAATTTTGGATTTTGACTATGGTATATCATTGACGTTGTTGGTACCGACCGATACCACAAAATGACCAATACCGATCTGTACCTAAAACTAGTACAGTACCAATATATTTTGTATCAATCTTTGACTGTACGCTAGAAAATTCTAACCTTTGGTAGAGACTAAACTATAGAGGTTTAAAGAACTGTGAAGGTTGAAATGACATTCAAATTCTAAAGCTATCAGTTATTTGTCGGTGTTAAGAGACGAGATATATTATAAACCCCATTTCCTAAATTTGTACTTCATTTTCAATATTCTTAAAGCAAATCTAAATTTAAGAAGTATTTTAAGAAAAGAAAAAACTATTTTAAATTTTATTATTCTAAATCTTTTTTATTTTTAATATTTAATATGACTTGATAATAAAGAACACATTACAGTTATATGTCACTTAAATTTATTAACATGATAATCATGTAAATACTATTAATTGGATAGTTAATAGTAAGTTATTTTTGGACAATTTTAAAAGTAAAATATTTTATTATTATTATTTAAAATTCTAATTATTATTATAAAATTAAATAAATTTTAAAATATTTTTATAATTTATTTAAAAGAAATAATAAATTTACTATACTAGACCAGCAAACGAATCTGATTCCTAATGGTACTAAGGAATTATATACACTAACATTGGCTTCGCCAAGCCTCCTAATTGCTATCTAATTTTCAATATATTGTGAATTAAAGATAACCCTAAATACACAAGACATTAAGATCTATGTAAGAGTATATATTTACTAGTTATATAAGGAAAGATAACTTGGGATGACAATAAAAAAGTGACAGATAATTGAAACATCTTTGACGCATGTACCAATGTGTTATAGTATGGATTAAGTTTGTTCAGGTGTAATAAAAGATATAATTTTATGAATAAATAGTTAATTATACATCGATGTTCAAATGAAAACTAATAGAATTTCATTATATTTGGTCCTACCTTATTGTTATTGATGTTTGTTCATTTAATTCCACTAAATCTAGGCTCTAGAAATGTTAGTTGTCTCCATAAATCAAAAGGAATAAAGTTTGAGTAAATTTGAGGTAGAAACCAATAAGTTGAAGTTACTTTCCAAGAATACACTTTTGTATGGGTTGCACATGCCCATGTCAATAGTGAACATGGTCATCTAGATGAATGTGTAAGCTTTTGTAACTGTGAATGTGTAAGCTTTTGTCACTGTGTACAAGTTGAAAGACAACAATTAAGGATAGATATGCCTATATGGAGTCAGACATCACCTTGACCTCCCATCATGTAAGTCACTGGAACCATATATCAAAGCGACATCAAGTTTTGAAGCTTAGAAATCAGACACAGTCACCACACATAGCCATGTTGGAGAACATATCTGGTTTAAAATCTTTTCTTTTCATATTTAAAAGGCTGGAAATGAGGTAGAAGTTGCATAAGACATAAACACATGATGAAAAAAAAGTTCTAGACTTTAAATAACATTTTTTAATCATAGTTTTATTAAAGTTTGATTTCTAGTAGTAGTTAGAGTAATATTGGTATGTATATATATGTGTGTGTATGTGTATCAATTTGTACTCAATCCTAGAAGTTTTTGAGAGGTCTTAAGAGAGAACTAAAAGAGCTAGTTTAAGTTATGGTTGTATTGTGAGGTTTTCGCAACTCAAAACCATAACGCTAGTGTCATGCTATTTTTGGATTTAGTAGATTTATTATCATATGTCCCCTATTTTTATTCTACGCTAGAAGGTTTTCCACGTTAAATCATATGTCTAAAGTCATTTTTTATTATTTGAGTGACCTTATTAATCTTGCGGGTATTACTACATAAAGTCCCAATAACTAGTATTAAAGCCTTAAGTATGGAAAGTGACAATAGATCTATGATGAAGTTGACATTGACCAACTACTCAATATGGACACATATGATGAAAGATCTCTTGTATTGCAAAGATCTCTATAATTCAATTGACATGGACAAAAGTATAAAAGACAATGTCCAATCTAAATTAGAGAAGATGACAAATAAATAGTGGGAAAATATAAAGTGGAAATCCTTAGGAACTATTAGATAGTGATTGATATCAGTATATTTAACTATATACCCTAGAAGACAGATTTTTTCAAGCTATGGAAGAAATTAGAGGATCTTTATATGGGGAACTTTGGTTATGACTATCAAGAATTTTGCTTTAGATGATCTGCTTTCTCTGGATGTGATTAAAGACAACATGTTTGATAAAGATTTTAGGAGGACGGAGATCAGATTCAACAACGTATATGCTCTTGTGGTAGAGAATAAAGGAAGATATAAAGTAGAGTTTCCAAAAAGCAAGGGGAATCTAAGAACAAGTCTAAGTCTAGAGTTGACAAGGAGACTAAAACATGTCACTACTAAACTAAACCAAGTCATATAAAGAATTTCTGCTACAAGTGAAAAAGATACCAGAAGTGTAAGACAACCAAAAAGATGGAGACAAGAATAAACCTTAAGCACAGATGACGAGGTGTTGTTGGTTTGTGCGACCAATGAGTGTCTTCATATCAGTTACTCAAATTCTAGGTGGCTTATTTATATAGGGGCTTCCTATCACTATATTCTAAAAAGGGAAAACTTCACCAGTCCCAGGAGTGATGATTTTAGAAGTGTGAAAATGAGAAAACAAAGCTCTACTATCTTCATCAGCATAGGTGACATCCAACTTCAGATTGATATTGGGTGCATGTTGATTTTAAGAGATGTATAACATATTCTTGACTTGTGCCTTAATTTATTATCTACTAATTTTCTTGGCGAAGAAGGATATCGACACACATTTAAGGATGGCAAATGGAAGCTATCTAAAAGAGCATTGATAATTGCTCATGTTGTGTTATATTGCACGATATACAAGGAATAGTTGAAGGTGTGTTCTAAAGAACTACTTGCAATTGAAGGGAACAAATCTTTATATTTATGGCACCGAAGATTGGGACACGTTAGTTAGGAGGTGATAAAGTTACAAAATGTCAAATCACTTATCACTGTAAAGACAATTGTTTCTCTCAACCCTTGTAATCATTTCTTAGGTGGAAAGCAACATCGAGTGTCCTTTCATACAAAGTCTACTAGAAGGAAGACCAAGTTGGAGCTAGTGCAATTCGAAGTATATGGTACTATAAGGTGGAGTCCGAAGGGTGGTAACAAATACTTTGTTGATGATGCTACACGTAAGATTCGAGTCTTTATACGAAAAAAAAGTTATTTGTTTGAGACATTTAGGAGATCTGCATAGTGGAAAGGGAGATAGATAAAATTTTGAAATGCCTCTAAACCGATAATAAAGGTGAGTACACCTTTAATGAGTTTAAGGAGTACTATATGAGACATGGCATAAGACATAAGGAGATAGAGCTTGGTACCCCATAACACAGTGGTATTACCTAGAGGATTAATAGAACCATTATAGAGAAGGATGTGATTAACTACTTTAGTTTTATTAGATCTTGATATTGTTTAGAGAGTTTGTAAAGAGAAAGATCTGGTTTGTATGCATCTAAGGGTGTCAGATGCAAAGCATTTAAAAATGTGCCAAAAGAGTAGAGATTGGAGGTGGATTTGAAAACTCATTATACATTCATTGGATATGGTGATAAGGAGTTTAGCTATAGGCTTTATAATTAAAAAAAGCATAACTTTGTACAAAGCAGAGACAGTCTTATATAAGCATGAGATGGGTGCCGATCTCATCAAAAAAGACAAAACTACTACAAATAGTTTGTCTTTTAGTGTTGCAGATCCTACACCTATTCCTACTACAATTGATCAACCTAAAAGTGAAGCAAACGAAAGACATAAGCTAGCACAAGATGATGATGACCAGGTGTAATACTATGGAGAAGATCCACATGATCCACATCTTGTGGATGATAGAGAAGAGGTTTTTGAGCATCATGAGGAGGAGGTTGGTCAAGCATTGAAAGATATCCAACTTCAAAGATCAATTAGAGTAAAAAAGCCTTTAACTAGATATCTAAGTTCAAAATATCTCCTAGTCATTGTTGAAAAGGAGCCAGAGAATCTTCAAGAAGTTCAATCACTCAAAGTCAAAGACAAAAACTTTTGGCTCAAAGCAAAGTAAGAAGATATGGATTCGTTGGACATCATTGGTGCCAATATGTAACACCTCAGTCCCAATTGACATATGCACGTGTGTCCATCGGATACACGTGTACATGCCTGTCAGAAATGGCATGTTAACTATCTCACCTTCACTGTACATAACATGGCATCATTCACTAAACTATCAATCACACATTTTAAAAACACAAAAGCTTATCACATTATATCAATACCATAATTTACATTGTTTCATATAGTACAATATCAACCGTGTTTATACAATATTATCTTATGAACATAAACAACTCAATACACACCAAATACTATAAACTAAAAAAAACAACTATGTCCACAATCCCAGCTGACCGACCTTTGAGCCAAATCTGACTACAACGGCTGCACAAAATATACTTCTATAGAGTTTTAGAAGCTAGGTCGTCTCACTCTCAAACCTGAAAAACAACGGTGTAATTTTGATGAGTTTTGTGAACTCAGCAGAGTAACCATCCTCGATTATTCACTCAAGTTGTAAATCAAGATCAATTATAATATGTAATCATACAGTTCAAACCCACCTAACAAGTATAAAATACTATCATAGATAAATCATTTCTTAGTTAAACAGTTCAATCAAATAGCGACATTCACACAGCTTTACAAATCATTCAATGAATTTAAATTATATGCGGATGCGATATGTACGAGACTCACATTCATTTTTATATTGTTGAGATTGTGTGCTTTTATAGTATCCCGAATTATCGGACTCAGTCAATCAATATGTGACTCATTGATCACAGTGAGCCATAGGCTCGAACCACATATGCGAGAGCTTAAAGCTCTTATCAGTAACAGTATCAGTAGCAACACCAGTCATAACTCCTTTATATTACATGCATCGGAATAAAGTGCATGCCACAATTTAGTCATCAAATTCAATCACTTTCATTTTCATGTAATACAACATGATATCATTCACAGGATCATTTACAATAACAGTCATAGTAGCAGTGGTCATTGGACTAGGTCCGGTATTCAACTTTTCAGCTAAAAATCAGAAAATCATTTAGGCAGACGCATTCACATTCAATCACCACTTCCAATATCATTCTCATACATCAAAACACCTTAGACAAATATTGTCCGGAATCCAGTACACAATCAGCACAAGTCAGTACAGTTCAATAAGATAGCAATACAGTTCAATAATGTACAAAACAATAAGGCAAGACCATCTTAGGTTACTCACAGTATGCTCCAAATAGCTATTGCCTTGAAGTACCAATAATGTCTGGATGTTGTTGTTCAATGCGTTCCTCTATATAATACATTCACATATCACAATATTGCACAATTATATATTCATTTATACACATTCATGTATACTGAATATGTACAATGCATAATCATGACAATTTCGAGTTTCTTACCATCAATCAAGTCATAATAATCATTCGGATATCCACATTCAATTTACTAACTTAGATTTGTTTAAAGGTATACTTTCGGGTCTATTTTGCACAATTAGTTTCATCAGGAAAACGAAGGAATTTGGTAACACTTCCTTCTAACAAATTATTCTCCTATGTCTTACGTCTCTATTGATACCAAGATAATTCAATTTGGTTCATGATTCTATGAGTTATACTTAAAATACCACACACTATGCACTTTTGAAATTATGGCTAATGTATGATTATGCATTGAAGTTGTACAATCCATATCTCTCAATTCCCATCTCCAAAAACTACAAACTTTATACCAATTTAAAGCTAAGAGAATAAGCTACAACTTTGGTTAAGAAACTTTAGCCCAATTCTTTCTACATTAATACAATTTATTTACCAACCACAGGACATATTTTCTGTCCCTGGTAGTGCTACAACCTAGGTCAGGACTCAATTTCATGCCAATTTTGACAGTCTTAGAGATAGAATTAAAATTTGACTTCTTCAAGAAAGTTGTAGTCACATATCTCTAGTTTAATTTGAATTAAAAAGAAACTCATTTAGAAATCTAGAAATCAAGTTATAATCAGAATACCAAAGCATATTTATGAACATGCTTCAGTTCATAACATTCCAGCAGACTTCCACACTTTCATCTTGTCAATCACTTTAAAATCATTTCAGATAGCTCTAAATTTTTATGGAGAGAAAGAAAAATGTCTTAGGAATCCATTGATCTAAGTTTCAAGTCATTTGGAGTTCGGATGCAAAAGTTATAGTCAAAAGACTGAGAGATGTTTCAATGAAATACTCTAGTTCATAATTCATACATGCAACCACCATCTTTTTTCTCTCTAAAACTTAAACCTTCATCTTCTTCACCGAACTGCACTTCTCTTCTTCTTCCTCTCTCTACTGCAAATTTTGTTTTCATGAGTACGATTCTCTACAGAATCCAGAAAGACGTTAATAACTTTACAAACTTTCATCTCAGCACATCCCAATACAAACTATTCAACAATTCCAAGATTTGCACATAAACATCAAAACACACTCACATACGGCTGTTCTTCAATTTTCTGCATATACGTTTCTGCATGTCCTTTTAATATCTAGCAACAACCTCATTTCATCATATAGTTTTCATTTTCATTCTTTTCCCTTAACTCTAAAACATCTCAAATGTAAGATCAAATGCAACACCCAAAAACAAAACATTACTCACGGTTTTCATCACTTTCTACATATTTTCTGCACTTTCATTTTTCTGCTCTCTCTCTCTACCGGACCATTTTTTTCATTTTTATTCCTTCATCATTTAATGTTACCGTAACTACTCACTCAACACAACTCAAATATACATCCATTTACATCCAATAAAATATCAGCACAATCCATTATAAGAACTAGAAAATTAAAACCCACTTACTAGCTGTCCAATGAAAACTCCAATAATGAGATTGAAGAAAAGTTTTCAGTGAATGGATGGAAAAGCAAGGAGAAATGATACAGATCAATCTCTGGACTGCTAAGTATGCATCAAGTATTAGATGTTTCAGTGATGGATGAGTGAAGAGAGCATTTTGGGTATTGGAGCATTTCGGTGATGAACAAAACAAAAGCTTCAGAAACAAAAACATGTAACAACGTGGGTTGCTCATTTAATGACACATGTCAACCATGCATAAAACCATTTGTCATTATCCTATTTGTCTCTTATTCTATTTTTATTTTATTTTATTTTAGTCCAAAATATCCCAATTTTTTCTAAAATTCACCAAAAATTTCGAAATAATACTAATAGTCTCCAAATAAATTTTTAACACAAATAAGTCACAATTCATATTTTAATCAATCAATCATACTCGAAAAATGTCAATGAAAACATGTATAATTATTTTAATGAATAAAAAATAAATATTCATATGTGTGTGAATATACTATGATGCATGAGTATGAAATGCACTTCTAATTTCTCACTGTACTCTCAATTCACTATTTTGAGGTCTAACCCCGAACATGGAATATCACAAAAGACATATTCCCGGTCACTAAATTCTCATTTGCAGATTCCAATGATTTAATCTTACTCTTTTTCAAAGATGCATCATTGCTCTTGAACTTTTCAACTTCTTTGAAATACTTCAATGTTAACCTTTTGTACTGGTCATATAATTCATGATATGCATTTTTCAATTCATCTATTTCAATATCAGAGTCAGAATAATATACTCCATCGTCTCTTAATTCAACCATAAAGCAAACATTACTGACTTCTTCTGGTTCTTCTACTTTAAAGTTTTCAGAATCCTCATCTGACCAGGCTTCAGTCATCGCTTGCTTTCTGGATTTTCTATTCTTTGACTTGTCCTTTTAGAGAAGAGAGCATTCTAGTCTTGTGTGTCCAAGCTTTTTTGCAGTGATGGCATATGATTTGATTGTTTTGTGTATTGCTATTATTGCTGCTACCTTTTGATAGGAACCTATTATTTCCAGCTTTTTTATTTCCTTCTCTTTTCTTCACCGGCTTCTTTTTATAGAAGCGAGCATATTTTCTAATCATAAAGTTGAATTTGTCATCTGCATCTATTTGCAACTCAGTGTCACTTTCATCACCGTTTGATTTGTCAATTGCTTTTAGTACCATTCCTTTTCTGTAGGAGGATCCTTCATCTCGTCTAAGCTTGGTTTCATAGATCATCAGATTTCCTCGTAGCCAGTCGAGTGAAATAGTGGCTAAATCTTTTGTTGTTTCTAGAGCTGTCACCTTAGATCTCCATTCCTTTGGTAATGACCTCAAAATCTTCATTATGAGCTTGTCATTGGGATATATATTTCCCAAGTTCTTTAAGGCTATGATGATGTTGTTGAAGTATCCGAAGAATTCGTCTATGGTCTCCCCCTGTTTCATGCCAATAGTTTCGTATTGATGCACTAAAAGACTTATTCTATGTTTCTTTACCTCTTTCATCCCTTCAAAGGTAACTTGAAGTTTCTCCCACATTTCTTTTGTTGTAGAGCAATAGGATATCTTTTCATATTCTTTTGGAGACAACGCACATATTAGGTGACGTTTTGCCTTAAAGTTTAGATGTGCATTTCTTCTGTCAACATCAGTCCATACTTCTACGTTATCGAAAGTGAGAATTGTAGCTCCAACTCTAATTGCTTGCCATCCTTCGATATCTACAAATTGGAGATATATGGTCATTCTCTCTTTCCAATATGAGTAGTTGTTTCCATTGAAGTAAGAAGGCTTTGAGACGGATTGTCCTTCAAAACTTTTCAAGGTATTTGGTATGATTTATCACATGCTATAAAACACAAAAATGTGAAACCTTGCTCTAATACCCAATGATAAAGCAAACATTCGCAAGAAGGAGGTGAATTGTGTGTGACTTAAAAAATTCGCAAGTTACTTTCAATTCATATAAAAAATAGACCTAGTTAACGAATAAAATAGTCGGAGCCTGTCAGTCAATAAAGTTTTTTAAACGATAGGAGTTTGATAGGTGATAGGAGCTTTTTGTGGGATAGGATCCTGCTTAAACGAAAGGAACCTACTGAATGATAAATACTGTTAAAACAATTTAAAAACAGAGGGCACCTATTAAAACTAAAAGGAACCTCTCGCAAGTTGAAACAGAAGGGACCTATTATAAAAGTCAAGGAGCCTCTTGCTAAAATAAGCACACACACAATATAATGCGGAAATATAAAAGATAGACAGAGAGAGAGAGAGATGAATGATGCAATCAATTTATACTGGTTCGGCTTGCAACCCAAGCCTACGTCAAGTCTCCAAGTATCCAACTTGAGTGTTTCACAATAAAATCAAGTTGTAATTTGACAAGCCTCTTCAAACACTCGAGTACATATTTTTCAAGATTCTCCAACCTTCCATACTCAAAGTGTATAACAAGCTTCTAAAAGCTCACAGAAAAATATAAAATCAAAAGTAAGTTCTCAAATAACAAATTTTCTCTTGATATAGTGATTTCACTTTCTAAGGAACAATAAGAATGATACAACTCTCAAAAATACAAATGTTTCAAAAGTTTATGTATGTTTGTTTTTTTAAAAGTGTTGTTGCTCTTTCTTAAATAGTCAATTTTTTCAACTAATCGCTGCTTCCTCTTACATCCTTAGTCAATTGGATACATTAAAATCTGAATAACTTCAATGTCATATTTGCTAAAAATCTTCCAATAATCACATATTTGATATAAGACCTTTATAATTTGTAGGATCCTTTCGGATAAATCATTTCTAATAAGGTAAGTTGATAATGAAGGTTGCTGCAAGAAAGAAAGTATATTTCTTATTATTTTATTTCATTTTGAAATTAAGACCGCTAATTATATAAGGAAATAAATCCAATTGAAATTTTGAAATATTATACAGTTATCATCAAAATCGTTAATCATAAATCTTACCTAACACTTTTTACTTGAAACCATTTTACCAATAGATTGATAGTGTATTTGGAAGATGACAGTACCTAAAATAGCTTACAGAGAATCATTAGTGCCTACTAGTCCAATGGTCATTGTAAAATCTAATAACCCTCGAATATATTAATGAATGTCTAAAAATATTTCTAGATTGGAAATTATGGTCTACAAATATTACTATTGTTCCATGTGTTTCAAATTCTTGCTGATACAGATGTAAGAATTCATTTCTTTGACGGAATCTGGACCCTGTCATTTTAGCACACAGCTATGGAGTAGACCAGTAGCGCAAAAACAACAGACTTGCATGTTACTGAGGTCGGCATTCTTCCTTTGTCCTTTCGAAAGAAAAGTGCTTGGTAAACAGGCATGTTGATGACAACCAAGAGTCCGCAAAGAATAATCTGCACTGCAAATTCATCTAAAATCTTAGTTTGATTGAACACTATCAGCTTCATTACTCCAAGAAAACAGAACATATTGAACAATGCTAGTGTCACAATAATGTTGAACACGGGCGATTGAGAGCCAAACTCCATGACCTCTTGCTCGTATCTTTTCGAAACATCTTCGTCAACCACTTTTGCAGTAATGGCAAAAGCAGACTTCGTGAATCCCAATAACCTGAGAATATTGTCAGCTGAGGCAAAGAAATAGGTCGTTGTCTGCTTGAAAAGCCACATCCTCTGGTCATTCCACCAACCTTGAAAGGTGCCACCACACCAAACAAATTCTCCAAGGCCATAGATGCGATTGGACAGCATTGCATATGCAAATGGTTGAAACCATGGATTTGATGCCTGATGTTGCAAAACATTTGTTATTATCAACTTGCTTATTATCTAGAGCAATTCCACCATAGACAACGTTTTATACCTGTGGAAATAAAGAGATTCCTCGAAGCAGGCAAATGGATGGTACAGAAACGTAGAACAAAGTGGCCAATGAGTTTGCAGCCAACAGCAAGTAAATATTGTACGAAATTTGAAGTTTAAACGGTATCCTTCTACGTCCGTGAAAGAAAGGACAGTATTTGGAAAGGAAGACCTGAAGAAGGCCATCACCCCATCGCCTATGTTGGACAAGTGTTTGCAATAGTGTTGTGGGAGCCATACCCAAGAATGCTTTTCTTTCAGGAGCAAAGTATATAGACCTCCATCCTCTACATTGTATACATAACCCTGTGAGTGCATCCTCCGCTGGACATTCATACTTCAAGCCCATCTGTGAATTTGAGAATTTAAACCATTATCTCTGGTACTTAGCAGTTACGTGAATGTGAAATAGAGATAAGAAAGTGTCAGAATATCCTATAGAGTATATGTCAAAATATCCTACAGAATACTCTTATTATAATAGGAAATATCCTACAGAGTATTCTGAGTATATTTTTAGGCTGTAAATATTTGATTTTATTTCTTAGTTTAGATATTATGTGTAAATATAAATATGTATGCTGTAACACCTAAAATGTGGGTGTGCAACACGACTCATTCTCTTGTTCATATTAATTTACATGGTATCAAAATAGACCTATTTTCTTTGAACAAGAAACCATTAACCATACCTTTTTTCTCTTCACCACTATGTCTGAAATCACATCAGATACTACACCCTTTGGTGTTCGTACATCTTCTTATTCTGAACCTAAGGACTTTGTCAATAAGACAAAGAATCCTCATATTTTGTCTTCAAATTCCCATTCAGTCCCGATCACTACTATTAGGTTGAATGGGGACAATTTTTTTATGTTGGTCTCAATTTGTGCGCATGTATATCCGAGGCAGAGGAAATATCGGGTATTTAATAGGTGATAAGAAGGAACCAGACCTGGATGATCCAACCTATCCAATTTGGGATGTAGATAATTCTATGGTTATGACATGGTTAGTGAACTCTAAGGAATAGGAGATTAGTTCCAGTACATATGCTATCACACAACAAAGGAATTTTGGGATAAAATTACTTTAATGTATTCATACTTGGGAAATCAAGCCCAAGTATATGAAATAACGCTAAAACTTGGAGAAATTCGCCAAGATTGGAATCATTACAAGAAGAAGGTTGAGGATGACTAGATATTCAAGTTACTCATAGGACCCAATGTGGAGTTTGATGAGGTTAGGGGACGAATAATTAGGAGACAACCCCTTCCATCTATTGGAGAAGTTTTTGCTGAGGTTCACCGTGAGGAGAGTCGCAGGCTGGTGATGTTGGGTAAGAAAGCTCTGGGCAGCATAGTAGAAAACTCTACATTGGCAATAATAGGTACCCCTATAAGTAGAATGACAACAAAGAAATTTGATAACAAAAATCATGTTTCGTGTGATTATCGCGACAAACCAAGGCATACTAGGGAAAATTGCTAGAAACTCTATGGGAAATCAGAAAATTTGAAGGGCAAACATGAAGGGAAAATAAAAAAAATCATGTTGCTAATGAAGCTGAGACAGTCCCTTTCAGTTCATAACAAGTGGATCATATCCTGAAACTGCTCAAATCCAATTCTGGATTATCTGGTACTCCTAATGCTTCTTTGGCACAAACAAGTACTGATTTGAATGCCTTAGTGTGTTACTCTTTATCACAATCTGCTCTATGGATCATTGATTCTGGAGCATCTGATCATATGACAAGTTTTTCAAATCTATTTCATACTTTTGTTCCTTGTTCTGGTCATGAAAAAATTCGTATTGCAGATGGGTCTTATTCACCTATAGTTGGCAAAGGTTTGATTATTTTGTTAGATACTTTATCCCTTAAATTTGTTCTTCATATGCCAAAAATTGCCTGTAACCTTTTGTCTGTCAATAAGTTGTCAACAGATATAATTGTCGTGTCACCTTCTTTGATTCCTATTGTGTGTTTCAGAATCTGACTTCGGGAAAGAAGATTGGCAGCGCTAGAATGATCGAAGGTCTTTACTATTTTGAAGATAAAGTCTCTAAGGATAAAAGACCTCAAGACTAAATAGTATCAGTTCTAACTTTGTTAATGATAAAATAATGCTCTGGCACTATAGACTAGGGCATCCTAATTTTCAATACCTTAAAAAATTGTTTCCTACCTTATTTAAAGGAATAGATTGTTCTTTGTTTCATTTTGAACCCTGTATTTTTTCAAAAAGTCATAAAAATATTTATCCTTTAAAACCTTATCAACCTTTACGAACATTTTACTTAATTCATCGTGATGTTTGGGGTTCTTCACGGATTCCTACTTATTCAAACAAAAAATGGTTTGTTACTTTCACTGATGATTATACTAGGTTGTGTTGGGTATATTTAATGACTGATAAATCTGAAGTTAAGATAGTGTTCCAAAATTTTTATAACATGATTGAAACTCAATTTCAAACTAAAATTGTTATTCTTCATTATGATAATGGTATTGAGTATTTCAATGAAATTCTTTTAAAAGAGAAGGGCTTTCATCATCAATCAACTTATGTTGATACAATTCAGCAAAATGGTATAGCTAAGAGAAAAAATCGGCACTTGTTGGAAGTGGCCCGATCTCTTATGTTTTTTATCTCTATCCCTAAGTATCTTTGGGGTGAAGCAATTTTAACTGCAGCTTTTTTGACAAATAGAATGCCTACAAGTGTACTTAACTTCATTATTCCTCTTGAGTCCTTTACAAGTTTTTCCCTAGAAAATCGAATTTCCTCCAAATTACCCCTTAAAATATTTGGGTGTGTAGCTTATGTTTATCTACCCAATAAGGATCATTCCAAGCTTGATCCTAGGACTGAAAAATATGTTTTTGTTGGTTATGCATCAAATAAAAAAGGTTATAAATGTTTTAATCCAAAGGACCGAAATTCCTAGTTACTATAGATGTTTTATTTATGGAAAATCAGCCTTATTTCAAAAGAATTTTCTTCAGGCGGAGAGTTTATAGGAAGAAAAAAGTAGGGATAAAATGCCTATCTGTTCCTTCAGCACCTATTCAATCTATGACCTTGGATTCAGGTACTCAAGACACTTCTAAAAATATTATTTTTCTGTCTCACCTCACGTTTGACCTAATAAAGTCTCTCATGAATATCTTGATCTTGATGTTCCTATTGCTCTTAGAATAGGAACTCATCCTTACACTAATCATCCTATTGCAAAATATGTCTTATGATCGTCTCTCACAAAAACATAGGGCATTTATTTCAAAAATCTCTAATCTGGTTGTTCCAAGAAATATTTAGGAAGCACTTAGTGATCCAAATTGGAGAAAAATAGTGATGGAGGAAATGCATGCACTAAAGAAAAATAGGACTTGGGAAATTGTAGAGCTACCCAAAGGTCAAAAAATAGCTTGGTGTAAATTGGTATTTACTGTAAAATGCAAGGCAGATGGTAGTGTAGATAGAGATGTCAATGGCCCAATGCCAGGTCATAGTGGCCCATGGCCTGGAGGGCTGGGATGGGTCTGCCCGTGGCCTAACCCGACCATGGGTTAATCGGCCTGTGGCCAGACTTGTCATGTTTTTTTCAAGAAAAATTTCCAAAATGACTTCATTTTAGAAGTAATGGTCGAGCCACAGCTCGGCCTGTGGCCTGGTCAACCCAGGCTGAGCCCTTTTTGACATCTCTAAGTGTAGACAGATATAAGGCTAGACTTGTGGACAAGGGATTTACTCAAACATATGGTGTTGACTACCAGGAAACTTTTGCCCCAGTAGCCAAAATTAACTCTATACGTGTTCTATTGTCTTTTGTTGTTAGTTTCGATTGGGCATTTTACCAACTAGATGTAAAAAATACATTCCTAAATGGTGATTTGGAAGAGGAAGTCATTATGAGCCTACCTCCTGGTTTTGAAGGATCTGTAAGTCAGAACAAAGTTTGCAGAGTCAAGAAGTCTTTATATGATCTCAAACAATCTCCAACGGCATGGTTTGAACGGTTTGGGAACACTATAAAAGGATATAGTTATTTGCAAAGTCAAACAGATCATACTCTTTTTTATAAACATGGTGTTAAAGGAAAAATAGCGATCCTTATTGTATATGTCGATGACATGATACTAACAGGTGATGATCTTGATGAATTAGCGAGATTAAAGAAGAGGCTAGCTGAAGACTTTAAGATTAAAGATCTAGGAACCTTGAAATATTTTCTTGGCATGGAATTTGCAAGATCACGTGAAGGGATCTTTGTAAATCAAAGGAAATATATCCTTGATTTATTGGATGAGACTGGTCTCTTAGGTTGCAAGGCTGCTGAAACTCCAATGGTGGTAAATCTCAAACTAAATCCTACTAAAATTGAGGATGTAATTCAAAAGGAGAAGTTTTAGCGTTTGGTGGGCAAGCTTATATATTTGTTACACACTCACCCTGATATAGCATTTATTGTAAGCATGATAAGCCAATTCATGTATGCACCCGGTCGTGAACACTTTGAAGCTGCTTATAGGATACTAAAGTACATAAAAGGGACGCCTGGAATGGGTTTAATGTTTAAAAAACGTGATCACTTTTAGGTGGAAATTTATACTAACGCTGACTGGGCTGGTAGTGTGATGAACAGGCGATCAGCATCTGGATATTGTACATATGTTGGAGGAAATTTAGTAACTTGGAGAAGCAAGAAGCAAAGTATTGTGGCACGAAGTAGTGCTGAAGCAGAATTTAGATCCCTTGTACATGGGATTTGTGAAACTATGTAGATTAAGAAATTGCTAGAAGACCTGAAGCTCCATGTGTCACTTCTGATAAAAATCTACTATGATAACAAAGTTGCCATTTCAATTGCTCATAATTCGGTTCTTTATGATCGGACTAAACATATTGAAGTTGATAGACACTTTATCAAGAAGAAAATTGACCGTGGACTAATTTGTGTTCCTTATATTCCTACTTCTCAACAAGTGGCTAATATACTTACCAAATGTCAATTGAAAAAGTAATTTGATTTTCTAGTAATCAAGCTGGAGATACAAGATATTTACAAACCAGCTTAAGGGGAAGTGTCAGAATATCCTACAGAGTATATGTCAGAATATCCTACAGAATATTCTTGTCATAATAGGAAATATCCTACAGAGTATTCTGAGTATACTTTTATGCTGTAAATGTTTGCTTTGTAAATATAAATATGTATGCTGTAACACCTAAAATGTGGGTGTGCAATACAATCTTGTTCATATTAATTTACAGAAAGATACCTCTTTTCCCCATTCAGTGTTCTTTTCATAGGAGCAACTAGCCAGGACTTTTGATACTTCTTCCACTGCCTTGGTCCTGTCTTCAGCTGTTTTTCCATCCACCTTCTTCCAGTCTACCTTATACCCCTTCGCATATTGCTTTCCACAAAGAGCCTCTCGCCTGTGAAAGCATCCACTACCGATGTAAGGAGGCCCCCCATTTGCATCGAATCCTGCCAACTCCACCTTAACAAGTAGAGTCACAGGAGTGAGAATCAATATTATTTATTAAGTATGATCTTTCACTAGTTGAACTTTTATTTTTTAATGTGTTACGTATACATCATGAGAGAAGATTCACAAGTACCTCGGCAACGACGTGGAAGGAATTGCCATACAAATCGTTCTTGGGGATGTTCTCAAAGGCCTGTGGAGACTGTACATAGCCAATCTCATGACCCTTCTCATCATCCATGAAAAAGCACAATGCATTTCTTATTGAGTTGGCATTGTTTGAGTACATGTCGCAATCCACGTTAAGAATAATAGGACTGTTACTGACACTCGAAGACACCCGTATCTACGCGCAAAACAGCATAGAATCTTTACCATATATACGTAAGTTATAAGCCAGAGGGAAAGCAAGATCTTTATAGTTCATACCAGTGAATTCATAGCTCCTGCTTTAAAATGATGACGATATTGGGGTCTCTTTTCACGTGCCAAGTACACAAAAGTTGGCAAAGGATGTCCTTCACTATCCGCAAACTTGGGGTCTCTTCCATCTACTAGTATCTGCAGATCATAAATCATTGCTTAGGAAGAAATTATGCAAATTAAATGCACGTGGGTTTGGAGTAGGTTGATGAAAAGTGAAGTACTTCGAGGATGGTTTGGTGATCTCGACGGCTTGAAACGAAGTCCCATTCGCGAAATCCTTTGTGTTCTTTGCGAATTTCATCAGACACCTTGCCTAGCTTTGAGGTAGCTTCAATCCGGTTCTTCATGTCCATGTATACTTCCTAAATAACATGTGTACATCACGCAGGTCAAATGCAGTATTACCTATTGTCTACTCTCAAATTTGAATGTTTTCGTATAGGTAAAACAACAAATAAAAAAAATCATCGTTAAGTATGACATAAAAAATAAGAGAAATAAAATTACCTCATAAAAATCTTAAAAATGAGTATTTGTTAAATTGTCTATTTGAATTTTTATTTTATTATTTATTATTTTGTTTTTTAATCCTTTTTATTTTAGTTTAAATGACTAGTGCTTGATTTAAATACCTTTATTTTTTGGTGAAGATATACCGTCTATTGATAGAATAATTTTAATTGTAAAATATATAATTGATTTATAAAATAAATTTAAATAGAGATTAATTTATATTAAAATTTTTAATAGAATTTAATTATTAAAAAATTATAGAAAGTTATTCAAAAAAAATATGGCATATTTATAGTTAAATTTTATTTATACTTAAATATGTAACATTTGTAAAATATTATTGACAATATAACTTAACTTAAAGCATCTCTTAGAGAGTGCATATGTTTTGTGATACTATACTTAACCTTCTTCAAGTAGAAGCTAAATTCCAATTGGAATTGTTAAAAAAATCAAATGTAGCATTAAATAGAATTCTTTAGTTCTTGGTAAGTTTGGATTTTATTAAGTAAAGATATAGCAAATTATAAAATGTCCAATTTATGAAATTTTTTTATTTAGTGCCAAAGTTTTTAAATATTTAATTAAGTAACCAACCTTTTACAGCATTTACAATTCAATTCATAACATTAGTTCTATTAATATAATTTCTAATTTGGATAAAAAATTCCTTTTAGTCTATGACATATAAGAGTCCAAAATTTATGTTTAAATTCAAGATGTCCATCTCCTTATTCCCACCTTAATTTTGCAAGGAGATGTTAATATATATAAGGTATGAAAGAGTATGTAACATATGTAATTTATTTCTAAATTATATGAATATTCTAAACCTCAAAATTGTTGGTATACACATTTTGTAGCCTCAAATCATAAATTTCTATACGAGTTCTATCAATATTATCATAAAGCTAACGTGTATTAATCATTATAAAAGTGTCTTTTTCTTGGAAGTTAGTACCGAATAAAATTATTAATTTACTCTATTTTTCAATTAATAATTTGATATATTTACTCTTAGTAATCTTCAAAAATTTATTGTTTAATGTTATATTTTGATTGTCAGATTTTCATGCTGGTCAACTACTATTGGTGTGTAGCTAGTGATTAGTTGATATCTCACTGATAAGTCATACACAAATGTTGAATTGGAATAACTGCTACTGGACCAGACCTTGATTTGTCTCTTATATGAAAAAGACAACACTTAGTCGAAACATCCTTTATCTGCTGGGATTATGTGGTTATAAGTTCTCCAGTTAAAATAGGGTGGGAAAGCGAACAGTTGCTTAATAACCTTGCAATAAATGAAGCCCTGTGATTATTGTTTTCAAGTAGTCTTTGTAATTATGCAGGGAAAATGAGTATTTCCAGTTCCGACAGTTTATGTTCACTAGCAAATATAAGCCAATAGTATGTAAATATATTCAGCTACGTACCTTGATGAACAGCCATTCCTTAACCTTATTGTCAGGCTCGTCCAGTGGCTCAACGGCAGAACGAAAATAGGCCTCCGGCGATCTTGGCTCGACTTTGAACTTCTTGCAAAAGGGTAACCAATACTTTGAGAATTTTGATGCCTCCAACATTGCGTAAAATGTTAAGTCTGAGCCTCCGTCATCAGATAAGTAAACGTTTAACTTCTCTGGAGGGTAATCATAAGCCATCACCGACAACACCGTGTTAACCACCATGATCGGCGGCTCCATCACCGGGTCTGCGGTACAGACAAAGATATCTATACCAGGCAAATACTTCTCGTATCTTTTGCTTGGCAAATCACCATAGTCAAAAGTAAGTATTCCAACAAAATCGAATCATATATAGTGAAAAGCGGCCACAAGTCCAAGGAACAAAGCCAAAAGTATAGTAACTTTTACGTATCTCCGTGTTGAACCATGTGTGTGTAAATATATATATGTATATATTCTTAATTTCATCAGCTCTCAAAAGGGTCTGGACTTCTATATCATTAGCGTACATATATATATATAAGAGACTAGGCTGCCGAAAAGAATAAAAGCTATAAGGGAACTTTTATCAAACGAGTGGTAGGCAAGAAACTCGGCTTGAAAAACTTCATACATGCATTAAAAAAACCAGCCTTTTATACATAGAAAATGTAACAATAAGAAAATGATGTACCACTACAACCTAGTATCAACCTACTAATCACAACTAACAACCCACCAACCAGCTATCTACTAAAATAAGTAATGACCTGAAAATCTGCTATCCACTATCACAAGCACGATCACACATTTTTACATTAATCTCTAACAATATATACAGAAGTGGGAAAGAAGAGCGACCTTTGAGAGAGCCTGTCTCTGAAAGTGAACCGATAAACAGGATTCCATCGAAGGACTTGTGTGACAATCCAGTAAAAGGTGAACCATACTTCTGCTATGAACAGTCCAATCCAAGCCCATCTCTGTAGTAATCCCTCTGGTAAGTAACTGATTCTATACACCCATATTAAGCAGATAGCAACAAATACTGAAGCTAGATAAAGCTTGAAAGGCAGACGTCTCCGTGATGACTTGGTCTCGAAGAGAGGGAGGCCACTGTTTTCCCCCATTTATCTACCTCTTTGCGCCACACAATAACAAAATACTAATTTGCTCGGACAACCACATTATACAATCCAGAAATTTTTTGGCCCATAGTACGTTTGGTCCTGAATTTAGGTTTATTTTTACAGTTTCGTCCTTCAAATTTCGATTTTTCCAATTTCTGTCAAAATTATATATATATAGAAAACAAATGGATAAGTTTTTAAAAATACTAAAAAAAAAGGATAAAATATGTGATTGTGAGACTTTGAAGATTTTTTTGTATAAGTTGATTATATAAATTATTTTTTGTTATATTCTTTTGAAATATAAGAATTTACGTCTCTTCACTTACAAGAACTCCTAACCAAACATCAACCAAAAAGGACGTAATATTTTATATAAAAATGTTTTACCAACCAAAAGAAGAGGTCGATATTCTAAGGGTACTTTCTATAAACTGATTACATTGACTTTTGTGAATGGTTAAATATAAAGTTAGAAGGAAGGCACATTATTTATAAGAAGAGAAAATAAAAAAACGAAATGAACTTTAAAAAGGATGGTTTTGGTGATGCTCAACATCAAAGTATCATTGAGTCGATGATCACGTCAAGAAGGGATTTAAAGTACGTTATATCAATTGGGAGCTTTAAGATGTTTGTTTATTGATTTAATTGTTACTAATTTTTGTATTGTCTGGTTAATAATTGTTTACATACCTTAATTGATTGAAATTAGGCTAAACTCTCAGTAAGGGTTTTTCATACATCATTGATTGCGAAATTGTTTAGAATTTGACATATACTCATATATAACTCTTGTATTGTATGTTTGGATGTCATGGAGACATCATATATGTATGTGTACTTATGTGCGGGTAAATACATCATAGTGTTGGCACCTTAGATGCTATTGGTACGTACTATGACTACTTGATGCATGTAGTCACTATAACAAAGTTGATTTTTGGCTATGGAAAAAGAAACGTAGCTAAATTTTTAAAGAATATTGCCTATAATTTTTAACTACATTCTTGTTTTGTTGCACAAAACATCGTCAAATTTCTTTGGCTGAAAATTATAGGCGATGTTTTCAAAAATTATAGCCAATAATTTTTTACTACGTTTTTTTTCTTCGTAACTAAATACTATTAGCTATATTTTCATAATTGTAGCCAAACGTTTTTAACTAAGTTTTCAAAAATGTAGCTTATAATACATACAAGAATTAAAAGAAAAAAGTATAGGAGATGGAATTAACACCCCTTCGCTTTCCTCTTCATTTTTATCATTATCTAGGCCAAGTGATCTTCTGAATAACATATCATGTTTGCTAATTTTACTTAAGTTTCTTATCCCCTGATTACTTCAACTTGTACTGCAACCTTAACCTTGTTTTTTTCCTCTTTAAGGAGTTGAATGATTGTTTTATTTGTTGAGGTTAAAAAGTTTGACTTAAAGTCATAATTAAGACCTTTCACAAAGCCAGAACGTGTACCAAGTACCGTATCACAAATGTCTTCGACATTGAGCTCATTCCTCTCAAACATAGATTTCTCTAATAAATCTTGCGTCTTATTCTAAAATTAAAAAAAGAAAATCATTATTCAATCCAAATATTAATAAATGAACTAAAATATTGAACAAATTTTTATACTTACATTGTTGTTTTTTGCTTCTTCTGACACTCATCATTTACCTTCCTTATAATGAATGACTTTATATAGTATGAGCCTATCACACTCTTGTCCATGTAGTTCTTTCTTACTTTGTTTTATGAAAGAAAAATACAAGGCACAATAGATAATGTAGTGTTCATTGATATAAGTATAACTTGTAAACAAAGATCTTACATATTTATTTCGGACAACTATAAATGACTTTGACCCTCGATTGTGAAATGTTTTCGTTTTTGCGCTACTAACCTTTGTTAGTGTTATGATCTAGAATTCAATCATTAGATGATTGTATTCTAATAGTTATGTTCATGAATTGGATGGTTTATATCATTTTTTCATGAGTTTTCAATATTTATGGATTATTCGAGTTAAGGACTCGAATTGTAGAACTCTATAATGGAAAATAATGATTACTTTGAAATGTCGCTAATCTTGATAATTAACATGGAATATTAATTGGCTACTAAAAGATTATTGTGTGGATTAAATAATAGTGATGTTCTACAAACCATTCGATAAGGAGTTATCGGTTTAATCACACAAACACATAATAGAGATTATGATATTCGACAAACCCTAAATGAAACATTATTAGGATTGTATTTATGTCATTAATGTTTCGTATGTGTCTTGAATTTTATAGTATGAGATGTTCATTTTCTTACATGAGAAATGTGTATTTGTTGGCATTGTCCAACGCTAACCGTAACAGGTAGCTACACAGATAATGTAGTATGCATGACTTGTGTAGAGGATAAATATTCATCAAGAATATTGTTGTCCTTCGTATATGATATGAGCGATAATATCTACGGGCCCTTGATAAAGTAATATTGTATGCATGTAATATGATTAAGGAGCAATATGATTAAGGAGTTAATTATATTTACGATTTATTACTTTGGAAATCAAGAAAGAATAAATTTGCAAGAATGACATTTTTCAGTCTTGCATTTATTCAGGATATTATGAGACAAGAGAATTGACACGGGCAATTTTTGCTTCAGGATCGTGATTTGTGTACAATACTTATCATCTATGTCATTTGGGTAATTATAATGTATTTTGCTAGATACCGCTTATAATGTATAGAATTAAAAGGGATTTTAATTCCATTGTCAACATGACATAGATCCTCATGGGTCATACTAAAAAAGATTTAATTAGAAAAAGGTAATTATCCTAGTATATCATATGGAGATATGAATATGACGATAATATTACTTAAAAATGTTATAATTATTTTGTTCGTCATATGGTATTAGAATAAATGTTGTTAGACAACAAATTTAATCCTAGATAAATTTATTTGATATGTATAACATGCCATATAAATTTAATGCTCAACAAAATAATGCATATAATTATATGGTATAGTTATATGGAAATTGGTTGAAATGTTTAATTATTTTGAAACATGAGATAAATGGCAAAGTGACTATTCAAATGAAAATTTGCATGACCAACCTTGTAAGAACATGTGGTGTCCATGAAATTAAAATAAAGATGTGTTTAAAGCCTAATGACTAAGTTACCCTTTCACTTTGTTTTCTTGACTTTATTTACACAAAAGCATTTTAGACAATTGAAGATAATTTTAATTAACCGTAATTTGTCCAAAAGGAGGAGGATTTTTGGGATTTTTGGTGTGATTTTCCAGTTGCTACCCTTTTTCATCTTCTTCTCTCCAATGGTTTCAACTTTTTCTTTTCTCTTTTGTCTCCTCCAAGCTGCCGATTTTCTTGATCCTTCTTACAAGACCCAAAAAGCTTTGTCATTTAGCTCATGTGTTGAGCATTCAATCACCCATCTTTTTGTTTATTTTGGGGATTTTTCTAGGATTAAAGATAAGCCATTGAAGTACCATCTAGCATTAGGAAACATTAGGCTTTCTAATCGATCTTTAATGAAAACCTTAAAGTGCATCTTATTTGGTGCAAAGGAGGTGAATCTGTGAGCAAGGAGCTGAAGTCGTGAGCAAAGAGGTGGAACTGTGAGATCTTCTATTTGGTTTGGAGACCAAGTTTAAGATATAATGGTTTATATGCTTTGATTTGTGCTATATTGGTTTTTGAATTGGTTACAAGACAAGATCTTTTGGGTTCTTGTTGGTTTTAAATTTTTGTTTTAACACACTCCAACCCTCACAAAACCGATAGTGGTATTAGACCATAGGCTTTATTTTGTGATCATTTTTGGACTGATTTAGTGCAAGGTTTTATATGAAAAGTTGGTTAATTGATTGCTTGTCTTGAAGGTTAGTTATTTTGTGTATTAATAAATCTATTATTCTCAAGCAGGAGCGAAAAGAATATGTCTTAAACTCTCCCCTTCCTGAAACACCCCTTGAGGGAGCCACGAAGGAAGTGGTTGACACGTACAATAAGCACTCATATGATGAGGTTATGTACAATGCCTCATGGTAGTGACGATGCCACCCGAATTACAAAAGCGATTCTAGCCGAACACGTCGTACTACATCATGGAGCAGCTCAAGAAAATGTTTCTTGAGCAAGCCTGATTTAAGAGGTATAACATGAACAAGTCTCTTCTAGCTGTTAAAATGTCAAAGGGTACCTCCATCAGTGCTCACATGCTCAAGGTAATGAGTCTTGTGGAGCAGTTGGATAGGTTAGGTCTCCCGTTGGACCAAGGGTTATCCACTGACATTGTCCTCAACTCTTTGCCTCCATGTTATTCATCGTTCATCATGAGCTACCATATGCATGGGATGGAGAAGAGTTTAGAGGAACTCCATGGGATGCTTAGGATTGCTGAGCAGGACATAAAGAAAGGAGTTTCTCATGTCTTAGTAGCTCAGGTGGGAGGAAAGAAATAAAGAAAGGTAGGAACAAGCACAAAGTTAAGAAAAAGCGCAAAGATGGCAAAGGGAAGGCTTAAGTGGTGACTTCAAGCACTCGTAAGACCAAAACCCCTTCTGATGCTGAGTGCTTTTATTGTAAAGGCAAAGGACATTGGAAGAGGAATTGTCATAAATACCCCGAGGACTTAAACAGTGGAAAGATTTCATCTTCTTCTTCAGGTATATATATTATTGAGATTAACCTTGCTACCTCTATTTCTGATTGGGTATTGGATACCGGCTTTTGTGTTCATGTTTATTCAAATATGCAAGCAGTAAAGGATAGGAGGATGCTTGGAAAGGGTGAAATGCAACTGCGCGTTGGGAATGGTGCAAGTGTTGCAGCCATTATTGTTCAATGCGTTGAATTGCATTTGCCCAGTGGGTTTGTAATGGAACTTAAATATGTATATTTTGTTCCGTCCATCTCTCAAAACATTATCTCCATTTCTCTTTTGGATAATGATGGTTTTTCCTTTACCATCTTAAATGGATCTTGTTCGATTTATAGAGATGGTTTTTTTATGGATCTTTTTGTGTTAGGAATGGTCTATACTTGCTTGAGATGGATAAACACGTCCTTAATGTTAATAGCAAAAGACTTTAAGACTTGTCATGAGAGTACTACTCTCATGTGACATTGTTGCTTAGGTCATATAAATGAGAAGCGCATCAAAAAATTGCAAGAAGTAGGACTTCTTGGTCAATTCGATTTGGAATCGATTAGGATATGCGAATCTTGTCTACTTGGCAAAATGACCAAGATACCCTTCACCAAGAAAGGTGAAAGGGTAAGTAACTTGTTAGGTCTAATACATAGTGATGTATATGGACCAATGGGTATCAATGCCCAATGTGGTTTTCAATACTTCATCACATTTACTGATGATTTTAGTAGATATGGTTATGTCTATTTAATGAGACATAAGTCTGAATCTTTTGAAACCCCAAAGAATTCAAAAATGAAGTTAAGAACCATCTTAACAAGAAGATTAAAGTCTTGCGATCAGATCGTGGAGGCACAAATACTTGAGTTATGAGTTTGGTGCTTATCTTAGAGAGTATGGGATCATCTCACAACTCACCCCTCTTGGAACGTCATAATGGAATGGTATTTCTGAAAGGTAGAATCGAATTTTGTTAGAGATGGTTCAATCTATGATGAGTCAAACCAAACTTCCAGTCTCATTTTGGGGATATACACTTAAAACTGCTACATTCACATTAAACAAGGTTCCATCAAAGTTTGTAGAAAGGACACTGTATGAGATATAGTTTGGAAAACTGCCTAGCATGTCTTTTCTAAAAATTTAGGGTTGTGAGGCATATATCAAACGCTTAACGTCTAAAAAGCTTGGCCCTAAATCAAACAAGTTCTTCTTTATAGGCTATCTTAAGAAAACTAAAGGATACTACTTTTATCACAAGTCAATGAGTAAAGTATTTGTTGCTTGATATGGTGTGTTCTTGGAGAAAGAGTTTCTTGCAAAAGGAAGTAGTGGGAGTAATATTAAACTTGAAGAAATCAGGAAATAATAACGAGGCCAGTGGGAGCCACGTTAACCCACCCCTAGATGCTTCCGTCAGTAGGAGTTAGGTGCAACCAACTCCATAAGTAATTGCGGAAAAGGCTCATGACCAGCCTCCAACTGAATCGACACAACTCGAAGTTAAACTTAAGCCACAAAGAGTTGTGGAGGAAGGTCAACCAGAAATAGTTCTGCTACGAAGGTTAACTAGGGTAATCCATGTACTTGAGAGGTATATGGGACTACACGAGGTAACGGTGTTGGACACCGAAGATCCATTAACCTATAAGGAAGCAATGGAAATGCCAGACTTTGATGAATGGCTTAAAGCCATGAAATCTACGATACAATCCATTTATGACAACCAGGTTTGGAATTCGGTTGATCTTCCTATTGGGGTAAAACCCATTAGAAACAACTAGGTTTTCAAAAGGAAGACAGACATAAATGGAAATTTGACTACTTACAAAGCATGACTTGTTGCGAAAGATTTCAGACAGATTCAAGGAGTTGATTATAATGAGACCTTCTTGCATGTGGCTATGTTTAAGTCAATTTGGATCCTTCTAGCAATTACCGATTTTCATGATTATAAAATATGACAAATGGATGTCAAAACAGCCTTTTTAAATAGGGATTTAGAAGAGGATGTGTATATGACAAAAATATAAGGATTTGTGGATCGAAAAGTTGCTAAGAAGGTATGCAACCTCAAAGATCCATTTATGGATTGAATTCATGGAGTTAGAATAAGCGCTTTGATAAAGAGATCAAAAAGTTTGATTTTGTCAAGTGCGAAGAAGAAGTTTGTGTGAACAAAAGGATTAATGGGAATGCAATAGTCTTCTTTGTGTTATATGTGGATGATATGCTTCTCATCGAGAATGGCATTACTTTGTTGGAGTTTATCGAGTCCTAATTGATAAAGGTATTCTCAATGAAGGATTTAGGTGAGGCTGCCTATATCTTGGGCATTAAGATCTATAAAGATAGATCTAAGAGACTCATTGGATTAAGTCAGATTACATATATTAACAAAGAGTTAAATAGGTTCAAAATGCAGGATGCCAAGAAAGTTTTCTTGCCCATGTCACTTGGTATCCATCTCGGCAAGAACTAGTGTCCTTCGACACCTAATGAACTGGATGTGATGAGTAGAGTTCTATACGCTTTAACAATTGGCTCTATCATGTACGCCATGATATGCACTCGCCCTGATGTATCATATGCTCTGAGTATGACTAGCAAATATCAGGCTACTCCAGGCTTAGTGCATTGCAACTTTCCAAACTAGCCAAAATCTCATAGGAGGCAGAAAGAGACTTCTAAACATTACAGGCAGTAGGTTAATGGAAGTAAGTAAGCAAGAAGAAGGCTAAACGGAAGGAAGACAACTAGAGAAAGGAGTCAACTCTCTCAGTTAAAGGAAGAGGACTTTTAGAAGCTGAATAAAGCTTCAAAGATTAGAGTTCAAAAATGAAAAGTGATTGTTTTAAGAGAGATGACAAACATTCTCTCTAAAACTCTCTTTTTAATTATTAACATAATTTTGTTTTTTTATATAAATTATTTAAAGGTATTACTATAAGAAAGAATGAGATAAAAAGATTAAATTAATTAAATTAAAATTTTGTTGCTAGTTATATAAATTTTTTTTGTTTGTTATATTTTTATGGTTATAAATAAAAGAATCTTTTATAAAAAAATGTAATCATCTATTTTGTTTTGTATTAATAATTTAAATAGAATATATAAAAGAGTACAATTTTTCATTTTTTATATTTTCAATTTTTTCTCGTGTGTAAAGCTGCACATCTTGAAGTAATTACCATTGCAGCAATTTTTAAATCAGGTATCAAATAGTCAACTCATGAGAATTTAATTGTCTCGATGCATAGATGGGGTAACATTATCTCGTGTTTTTTTAATCTCTTGATTGATTTATTTTCTCGAATGACTTACACCATTCATTCGATTTCCTCTAATTTCTCATTTGCTTATTCTAATGTCTGTTCATTCATACTAGTTTCTCCACACATTTCAATTTATTTGTAATTTTAACTTCCTGAGTTGGCAACATATTCTTCAAATCTAACTAGTATCTCCCAAACATATTTGCATAGAATATAGTATGGACTTAAGTTCTCCTTACATTAGCAATAGTGTTATCTCCAATTCAAGAATCAAATCACGTAGTTGGATACTTTACATCAAACAGAATGCATGCAATCTCAGTAGCATATTCGACTTCTTATGTCTGAGTCTCAGTTAGAAACAGTACTCTAATATTCACTTCTAATTTGTTCCATCATCGTTCATTCTTAGAAGTAAACTATCTGGTCTACTTAACCTAATTCGGTGAAATTCTTCTTCGAAAGAAGATTTTTTGCTACTATCATCTATACTATTCACCCAATCCTTATTCATCAACTATTTTCATCATTGCTTATCAGTCATTCTTAATGCCTCCATAAGATCGATTTCAACTATTCATAACTTCTCAATAAGATCAATTTCTATCATACTTTACATGGTTAGCGTACTCTTTATAATAGGGCTCAATGAAGCAATAAACACATCCATTTACTCTTATACTTTAGTACTTATCATCAAGATCATCACATCTTATCTAGAGATGTATTTCTGACAATTCACCAATTAATAACTTATGCTAAGGATACCTTAATCTCAATTTATTTTAGATAACACTTCTCCTTTTATGCCTGTGCCATGATCGTGGGGACTATGCCACGATCGTGCCCTTCTTCTTTTTCCTTAAATCCATCACACATAACATCATTTACACTCTCAATCTATCCCCAATTGATCATCATAAACGCTTTCATGCATTACTCTGATTTATCTTAAAATTTTTAACTGAGGGGATTTAAAAACTTAAAAGCATTTAATAAGTCATGGATCACTTTCTATTACATATCCAAGTATATGATACATATGTACTTAATGAAATCATTTGTCAAAGTAATCACATTATCTAATATACATTCACAATAACAATTCAACGTAACCTAGGGGACTTTTACTTATCTCGTTATCATTCATCTCATCTTCCAATCATCCTTTATTACATCTTACATATGTATATTCTCAATCAATTCAGAATTATAGAGGCATAACCATTATGGAATTCTAATCTCAATTCCACTGACATATTCTTATGTCAAATTACAACTCTGATCACATTAATCAAATAACTATTTCGAATCCAATTTGAACCTCTCAAGCTTATAAAAGTTTTTGCTGTCATTCAACTTTGCTTATACACTTTAAATCTTGTCATTTCTACCATATCTCTATTTTCCTCAATCAATCCATGACAATGTATTCACATCTATATCACATTCAAGGATATACCATCACAGTACAATATTGATATCATGTTTAATAATACAACCACATATACACATGTAGTGAATCTTTATCTATCATATTAAACCAGATACTATTTCTCATTTCTAGATATCCACAAAATTTCATTTTCTCACATCTTGATAGATTATCATTCTTCTCACTACTTCCAATAGTTTAACTTTTAACGAATGTTCATGCATGTGACTCATGCAAATGCGACTCAGACTGGGGATCAGTTGCTGCTACCTACTATGACATGTCTAAAATGCATGTATCTTAACACGTAGATTGAAAAATGCCTATGTAAGATACTAAATCTGGGCTCTGATACCAACTTGTAGCATCCCACTCCCATAGGGCATATTCCCGAACATACCGTCAGTATTCAAGAACATACTCTATGAGAGTGGTGAGCTAGGACGGTCAGTCAATCGTACTCATTGCAAAAACTTTCACATATCACACACATATTTCGAAGAACTAATAATCAAAATACATAACGTTAGAATTTCAGTAGTCACTTGGGCCCATTACAGATAAAAAACACTTTTAGTCATAATGTCATTACAGAATTCACATACACATTGTACAGTATTTGTGAATATTATTTTAATACAAAATAATGAATACAAATGCAGACGCCAACTGATCCTGACCTCAATCTTTTATCTGAATGCAGTTGTTAGACTCCAATTTGTCTAACTAGAGATCTCCTCTGAGCCTGAAAAATGTTACAAATATTGGGTTGAGTTTTGAGAACTCAGTTGAGTAACCATCCTCAATGGTTAACTCTTGTCATGCAACATAACAATTCATGTTATCATATAATTCACATTATCTCAATTTTCATCATATAATATCAAGAAACTCTTTGTTCACATAGAACACATTTCAGAATCCATACAATTCATCATTCCATTGCAATTATGCAGATTATAATCATCGATAATCAATCACACATATTATACAATAAAAGTCCTCAAAATATTGCAATCATTCAATTTATTCATGTTATATGTATATGCAATGCTTATGAGACTCAACTTCATTTATTTACATTGTTGTGACCAAGTTCCTTTTTTTACTATATCCGTTGTGGAAACTGGGCTCTATCATACTGTCCCTTATATGTTGGGAATACAGGGCTCTTTACAACACATTGAGCCATAGGCTCTTACCAAAGATGTCTGAGCTTTAAGCTCTTTTTCACTGGCGACTCTGGTCACAATTGCCTTTATATTTCATGCATTCATATAATGAAATGCACCATGCGTATTCATTTTGTCACATTCGCATTCTTTCTCATTCACATTTGTCATCGGACTTTTAGTCCGACATTCAAGATTATAGTTGAGAATCATTTAGTCAATTACATTCACATTCAAGTAACACTTTCAATGTTCTATTCATGCATCAAAATGCCTCAGACATTGAATGTCCAGAATTCAATATATACACATCACAATAATTTAGTACTAAATTTAACAAACAATCAAGGTGAGACCATCTTAGGTTATTCACAATTGCTCCTTTTAGCTTATTGTCTTGAAGTCTCAGCAATGTCTGGAAGCAATCACTCAATGTGTTCTTCTATAAAATGCAATCATATACAATAAGCACATTCATGAATGTATCATGTATTATGCATGTTCAATGACAACTTTTCGGGTATGTTTCCTTCATACACATTAGAAGCAATTACAACACCTTCAAAACATTCTTTAATCTCTAATACTCTTTACTCACTTTAATCCTCTCATTTAACATCAATTAAATTCATTTAATAACTCATTTAAACCTTAATGCTACATATGGAAACATCCTAGTCTTTATTAGTTCGAAAATCACTCAAAACAAAACACCTTTTGCATTTCCTCTCGGGTCACAATTGTGCAAGTGCTCGATCACGACTTTCCTCCTTTTCGGCAGAGTCGCGATCATGCAGGTGCACAATCACGACTTCCATCTTTTTCAGTAAGGGTCGCGATCGCGTAGATGTACGATCGTGCCCTGCTGCATTTTTCTTCCTCCTTTCTTCTGTTTGTCCGAAACTCACATACATTTTAACACCAAGTTCACTCCAATTTTCTAGATTACTTTACCACAAACACAACATCATTCCAT
>JAOTAY010050708.1:0-19994 GCA_025629805.1 Erythroxylum baracoense
TATGACATCTCTTTTCTTTACTTCAAACTCATCCATCATCAATCATCCAAAACTTAACATACCCAATTTAATCAAGGCACAATCTCATGCAATTAATTCACATAATACCACAATTTATGCATTTAACTATCAATTGAGAGCATAAAAAGACAACTCTTACCAATTGAGCTTCAAATTCTTTAAGTCTACAAAACTTCACAAAATTCACTTCCTTCCCACACCATACACGTACTCATCATCACTATGAAGGGGTGAGGGTTTGGTTAGGATGTATGGTGAACCAAAGAAGAGAGAACAAGGTGTAGAAGAGTGGAAAAGTGGAGAAGAAATGATCAAAATTTCAAGAAGGACAAAGAGGAGAGGAGCTTCGGATGGAGAGCAAAATTCTCATTCAAAAGAACACACTCAACACTTTAACATGAAGAAGCAAAGAAGAAGTCAATAGGAAGAGTCGTGAATGACAAAAGAATGGGATGATTTTATTAATGAATAAATTAGGTGGACATGTAGGCAAGTGACATGTGTCACTTGCCACATGTCACACTCTCATTAACTCTCTTCATTTTCTTCCAATTCAATTCCAATTTTTCTCCAAAATTCCAATGGCTCAATTCAAAAATTCCTAATTTCATGTGTCTAAGTTTTCAGTGCCATTGGACAGTCATTTCCTCTACCGGTAAACCCTTATTCTGCCGCTTGGCAGTTTTTCTAGTCCGAAAACGACCCTGAAAAATTTCCGAAAAATTTCTAAAATTCTCTAAAAATCAGAAAACCACAATGACCCTCTCCAACACAAATTTTACACACACAAAACATGTTTTTCAAAATTCACATTTATTCACAATTATACCGAGAAATGTCATGAATGCATGTACAGTCATTTACATGTGCAAAATTCCCTATTCATGTGCATATATGAATGCATAAACATAGCAATACAATTTTAAACACTCCTAACCCGTTAAAAATTACTATTTTACCCTTCCCATTGGTGAGGGGATGTTACACTTTATGGAAGAAAGGGAATACCTGCAACAGCACTGGCTACACTACGTACCAAAATGCCTTGATTGGTACCTTATTGATAACTCTTAACAACAGAAGTGTCATCTTGACCATAGCACCTAATTTCAACATCAAGTTGGATGATCCCACGTTATCTGAAAGTCTACAAGTTCATATCCAGATCACTGGAGCAGATCAAGATCCACGGCCATCATGGCTACTTTACATCACTAGATGTTCTATTGTCTACAAAATCATACTATGGACCTCAATTTTCCTAATAGCACTTCGGATGCTCTTATATGGTTATTGATCGTTCAAATGATCAGACTACTATCATTCAGATCCTGAAGCAACTGCCAGCAATGGAGCTTGAAAAGTTGATGCCTACAGAATGGATCACCAATTACCAAAAGGTGTTTTATGCGCCTCATTGACACTCTTTTCATACACCACTCCACCGATTTTACAGACTCTCAAAGATGGAAGTGTGAAGTCCATCTATGCGTGGCCCAACAATAAAGATCTAACTAGATCTTCTACATATGGGGCAATACTAATGATTCAGCCAATCCAGCCCGTATCTTCACATACGGAAAGTAAATCTAGTCCTCTTGTTCATTACTTCAGATCCAATGGAGATCTAGTTTATGTAAGCCGTCATCGTGGACATTTTGTATGGGATGTTGCCCATCCATATGTGAGCCCAATTGTGAAGTCTATCTTAACCCAGATACAGACAATGAAGATGATGATGACTATTACAGAAGGAGAAGGAAGAAGAAAAGGTCCAAATCTCGGTGCAGACCTTCTCAACAATATCATCCACATAAGGATGATCCAGATCCATCCTCTGGACTATGCACAGTGACAGATCACCTACTGAAGGGTGATACATCTCCTCTTCTGAAAGGGGGAAATTATTATCTCAATCTCATCTACTGACGGATGAGAAATTTCTGGATCTGGAAGAAGTTGGACAGATCAGATCTCATAGTTCTTCAACATCTAAAGATCGTCTTGAATAGATCCATAAATCTCGACCTAGATTGCTTCATGAGATGCTGAATTCTTCATGTCAACCAAAGTCAACTATTCTTGTTTTAACTACTGCTCCTATACCCTGTATGATGGTAAGGTCATACGAGGATGACTTTCCTCAATTATCCAAGAGTACTGATGAATCACAGAAGGTTATCTTTAACCCGTACTTTCGAGCCACAGGAATCACTTCCCAAGGTACTCTTGTTTCAAATCCTTCTAATGAACTGTTAAATTGGAAGACATCCAATGCAGTAGCATAGAACAAAGTTATGAAGAGAATTTATTTTAAGCTGGATGGAATCAGTCAACAAAATATTGCTACTCAACGTAAAGTCGATTTAGTTACTACACAGATCCAACAGATGTATCACTCTTACAAACAGCAGATTCAAAATCTTGATGCTGAACTTCGTCAATACATCTCTGTCCATTATATGGGGCTTGACTTTGACTTTAAAGTGAAAGAGATACAAAGGATACAAGGAATTGTGCAACAAATTGAAGTCGATATGCACTCTACTCAAACCAGAACAGTATATGGCTCAACTTCTATAATCTTTCCAAATGCACATCCAATGTATACTACTTCTATGTATCACAAGTATCCTGAAGAAGATGACTACTCAAAAGTATTCAAGTTCAATTACCCTTTGATTAGACAGTATATGCATCCATAGGCAAATGAAGTAAAGTCGACAAGAAAATCAAAATCAAAGCATAAACCTGAAAAAGTTCCTGAGCCTTCATCGTCTTATACAAAGACTAAACCAGAATATCAATGGAGAAAACCTAAAGGAGTTCGTATCCACTCTCCAAATGAGCTAAGTTCTCCACAACAATAGTCTCATGCTTTTACAGCTACTGGAAAGGATAAAGCGCAGATGCCAGAGTTCATTGCAACTCTTAAGACACAGACTACAGTAGAATCAACTTCTACCTCATATCAATCAGATCCACAGTCAGAGGCTTACTCTAAAGCTTCTGAAATATCTACATCATCATCAGACCACATTTCTGAACCTTCAATAGATGACTCGTCACAGCTTACTGATCTTTCTGAACTTTCCAAAGTTCTCATGACAATGCCTGAACCTACTAAAGAACATCCTGACATAAGGGAAGCAGAATCCATGGGGACTAAACATTTCAGACCTATACCAGCACCACAAGTTGATCCAGCTGTACAGGATACACGACAGACCAAACCTTCTTCTGATCTATGGTTTACATTCGATGATCTTCCACCTAAAAAATGGAGAGATCGATTACATGAGTTTGGTGCATAGATTGATTTGTAAATGACTCGACCTAATCATCCTTTACAGGAGAATTTGTCTGAGTTTAGTTCTCATTTCATTGGTACTTTACGAGAATGGCGGCAAAGTATTAATGATTATCAATGACTTCAGTATATTCAAGTCACTATAACCAGAGCTCTCTTTGGTATCATTCACAAGGAATTTATTGGTGACTTCCAACTGATTGACAAACAGATCGGTCAGGAATATTTCTCGATGAAAAGCTGCTCTCTTGATAAACGTCATATTCAGAAGCATTACAAGAGAATGACGGACAGGTATTACCTTTTGAATGGATGGAACGATTTTAATCTTCGTTACACTTTTATTTCATCCCTTCCAGATGAACTACAACTAGAGTTACAAAGGACCATAGTTTCTCTACAACGTGATATGTCAAATATATCTCTTGGAGAAATTTATCAGCTTGCTTTACCATCTCTAAATAAGCTATATGATCAACATGCCTTATTCAAGAATATCATAAAAGACGGTCCAGTCCTGAAATAGGCTTGCAAGAAGTCTTATCTTCAGATCAAATGCAAAGACAAAAAGACTTGTGAGTATCATAGCAAGAAGAAAGCTCATCTTTCTCAAGTCTACAATAAAAAGAGAAAGTTTTACAGATCTCAAGATGATCATAAACCTCTACGAAGAACTTATCGTAGAAAAGATAAAAAGAAGAAAAGGTTCTTCAAAAAGTCCTCATATTGACAGAAAGCTACTCGATGTTAAAAGCAAGGACACTTTGTAAGAGAATGTCCTCACAAATCTAAGAAGGATATAAAGTTGTTAGAACACATGGAATCACTTCTTTCAATACATTCATCTAATAACTTTGAAGATCTTATTGAGGAACAATTTCAGAAAGACGAGGACATGAAGTTTGTTGTTTTTGTTTCTACAGAATCTGAAACTACTGATACACAGTCAGATGATTCAATCTATATGCTACAGCAGACCTGTAAGAAGATAGATCGTACACCCGTTCTAAAGCCTTATGTTCAGATCCATATTTTGCAACAGGATAAATATGATCGACCCATCAGAGCTATTAGGTTTATGGATACTGGATCCAGTCGTACGATCATGAAGCCTAATATTATACCTTCTAACTCATGGACTTCCCATGAAGAATATTTCACAGCAGCTGACGGCAATTCTTTCAAGATAGGGCTTATTTCAAAGAAAAGAATCAGTCTCAGATTCTTTCCTCAGTGTACAATATAGACCAAAGTTCTTGGCAGTAACCTACCTGGCCCAGACATCTTGATTGGTATGGATGTATACAGTAAAGCCTTACCTTTGCAAATCCTACCCACAAGCCTTAGGTGTCGAAACCTATTCAGGCCATACACTGCTCTTACTAATGTGTTTGATCTTAGCTCAGTTCCTACACAGTACACTGCAATACGAGATAAACTGTTGGATTATTGTCCTGAATCTTATGCACAGTCTACTCATCTATATCCTCTGAGGAAAAACGTTGACCATTTTATAAGTCTCCCATTTAAGAAAAATAAGGATATCAACCCCACAAAAGCAACTCATCCAGGGATCGATTTAAAGCTCGCACAAGATGAGTGTGCTATCTTATTAAAGCAAGGATTGATTGAGCATACCAAGTCAAATTGGGCATGTCAAGCGTTCTATATCAATAAACGTTTAAAGAAAAAGAGAGGAAAAAAGAGATTAGTCATTGACTACAAACCTCTTAATGCTTTCCTACAAGATGATAAGTTTCCCCTTCCTAAAATTAGTGCACAGGTACTATTTCTTAAGGAAGCTGTTATCTTTTCAAAGTTTGACTTTAAGGCAGGTTTTTGACAATTGGGTATTCACCCTAAAAAATGTTACAAAACTGCATTCTACATCCCCAATGCACAGTATCAATGGACTGTTATGCTATTTGGACTTAAATTCGTCCCATCACTGTTTCAACGATTCATTATCAAGATCTATGAGTCTATTCTCCACAGTGCACTAATCTACATTGATGACATCTTATTATTCTCAAAGACCCATAAGGAACATCAGGAAATTCTTAGATCTTACTCATCAGTATAGTATTATGCTTTCTGCCTCGAAAAGTATAATTGGAACTACAGATATTGAATTTCTGGGTATGCAATTCAAAGATGGATTCTATCAGTCTGGTCCACATATTGCAAACGAATTATTGCAATTTCCAGATGAAAATCTCACTGTGAAACAGATACAACAATTCCTCGAGATTGTTAATTACATCAGAGATTTCATTCCTAACGTGGCAACATTTACTTCATGCTTATCCAAACTTTTGAAAAAGAATCCACCATCTTAAACTTTGGAGCAGACCAAAGCTGTCAAGCATCTCAAACAAATATGTCAGAATCCTCCACCTTTAAAGATTCCTGTCAAAGGATAACATATCCTTCAGACAGATGCAAGTGAACATTATTGGGGTGCTATTTTGATTGAAGAATCTAATGACATCAGACACTACTGTGGACATTCAAGTGGACAATTCAGTTCTTCTGAATACCATTATCATATTAGCTATAAGGAGATTCTAACAGTCAAAGGAGGTATTGAACACTTTGCTTTCCACCTCACTCTTTATCACTTTGTTATTGAAATGGATAACATCTTTTTTTCCAAAGTTCCTTAATCAGCCCAAGAAAAAGATTCCTACTAATTAACTGCTTCATTGGCAAGAGTGGTTTTCTCGGTATAAATTCACCATCCACCATATTAAAGGTCGTACCAATATCTTTGCAGATTTTCTCTCACGACCACAAAAACCTCTCTTATTTAACTCCTCTTCACTCTCTTCTTTGATCCCTTTGTTTGTTATAATGGAGTTTCCTAGGTATGCAAAAACCCAAAAAGAGTTTCCACCTCTGTTTTCCTCTTCTCCTACTAATATTACAAAGTTTTTCCATCTTTTAAGTCAAAGTTTGTTTTATTATATACATCTTGTTCTCCTTCAGAATGATCTTCTACCAGTCCCCAGTCATTTTGACATTTTTATTCCCTATAAGGTTATGTATCATATTTATAATACTCTTCATGATGCTACTTTATGGCATCTCTGGTCTTTATCTTCCATGTATGCTTGCTCTATTTCATTGTCACCCATTCATGTCTATCGTCACCTTTCTAACCCAACTCAGTTCAAATCTCTTTTATGGACTTTCTTGGAATGGTTTCAACCTCTAGACAAATGGCGTGTGGACATATCACAACTCTTAACTCGGCATTGTTTATGGGACTCTACTATTCATAATAGAAAAGCTTATGTTATCTATATTATCCATCGTCACTATTGCATGAGTACAACCGGACAACTGTGCACCATGACTCATATTCAACATTGGCGAACTACGATTGATTGACCTCTTGAAGCTGAACAACTTATGGCTAATTTACATTATGAGTTAGACCAGCTTAATCAATTCCCAACTTCTTCTCCGTTGGATCTATGCACATCTCTTGGACCATATTTTAGAAATACAAATTTAGTTACGCCTATCAGTCTTCCATCCACTAAACAATGGCTATCTGTCAGCACCTCCAATGTTATTCATCTGCAAAGTGGAGAAATTCCTCGTCCTACTAATCAATCCTCTACCAAGTCCAGTCTATCTCTTAGTCCCCAGTTGTCTCAATGGACTCCAGGATAACATCTTGATGACCTCATTGCATAACTTGACAATGATATGGCTCTCTGCAGCACACCCAGTGATGAAGACAACCTATCTCTCCATTTGTGATGGAGTTTTGTCCTTAAAGGAACTTTGATATTCAAGGTTTCTTTGTGGTCCCCATAACTACTGTTCCAAGATTTCTTTTTTGTCATAATACTGTTTGCTTTAAGACTTTTGTAAAAGTAGGTTAGTTTTACACTGTTTGCTTTTTGAAATTAGATTCCTTACTTTTATTAAAGTAAGAATCATTATACCTTAGTCATGAGTGTGTTTTTAACGTTAATTACCATTTTACCTGCTTCAGTTGTAAGCAGAGGTGAAATTTTTAGACCTTGGATTATTCTCAGTTTGATATATGAATAGAAGTGTGAGTGTTTGATTATCTCTCTCTCCGCTGAAAACTCGTAGTCTTATAATGTTATTTCTTTTCTTGGTATTGTGACAAATATGCTCTACACTCACCTTTTATAAAGATCTTGTGTATCAGAACGTCTATTATGACAGTCTAAGACTGTATTCTTCCAAACAATTCCGATGTATTAAGATTAGAACTAACGGGGAAAGAAAGTATCTACTGAGGGGGCAAGGTTCCTAAGAGGAAGGATGAGAGTTGAACCTATTAAAGCCAAGGGGGCATGTTAGGGTGTGTTGTCTCGTCTATCATACCTGGAACTTACAAAAACCAGTAGTCTACAGTTCACCTTTAGACTAGCTTATAGTCTCTAGAAAGGTATTGTTTGATAGATGGTGTCATATGTCTAGGACATATTAGTCATACTTGAAGTACATATTCCTCCTGATTTCCCTGTGTCTCTGCCTTCTACAAGAGTTCGTATAGCTTTTGTAGTGGGTACACCCGCGTGGTATCGAAGCCATCTTCGTATCTTAACTGGGGTAACATTATAGTATAGATTGAGTAAGTAGGGAGAGAGACACCTATGAGTATGGAAACACTATCTTCAGATCCTATTCATTTATCTTCTTGGTTATCTTTGTCTAGTTTACCTTCATCTATAAAACGTGTTTTGTCAAATAAAATAGAAAATCTAGTAGCAATTACCTATGTACCTGTAGAAAATCGTGTGTGTGAGTCTTCTTTACCTTTATTGAGTCCGTACAGTATCTACAGTCGTGACCGTTCATGGAAAAGAACTATTCGTACCATCTTGTCAACCTCAAGGCCAAGAGTAAAGGAAATCATCCAGAGTTCCAGATTGGAACAGTGTGGTCTCAGATCTACCACAATAGAACAGTACGTAAAGCTCAAGAACTGATCTCTTTATGAGAGAGCAGAACCATATGCACTTACATGTTGGAGCAATACGCCTTGTTCTTACTCTTCATAGAAGAAAGGGAATACCTGCGACAGCCAGGATATCTCTTCTAGAGACTACCTACACTATATACCAAAATGCCTTGATTGGTACCCTATTGACAACTCTCAACAACGAAAGTGCCATCTTGACCATAGCACCTGATTTCAACATCAGGTTGGATGATCCCATGTTATCTGAAAGTCTTCAAGTTCAGATCCAGATCACTGGAGCAAATCAAGATCCTACAGCCATCATGGTTACTTTACATCACCAGATGATCTATCATCTACAAAATCATGCTATGGACCTCAATTTTTCCAATTCCACTTCGGATGCTCTTTATATAGTTGCTAATCGTTCCAATGATCAGACCACTATCATTCAGATCCCGAAGCAACTACCAGTAGTGGAGTTTGAAAAGTTGATGCCTACAGAATGGATCACCAACTACCAAAGGGTGTTCCATGCACCTCATCGACACTCTTTTCATATAACCACTCCACCGATTTTGCAGACTCTTAGAGATGGAAGTGTGAAGTCCATCTATGCGTGGCCCAACAATGAAGATCTAGTCAGATCTTCTACATCTGGGGCAATACTGATGATTCAGCCGATCCAGCCCGTATCTTCACATACGGAAGGTAAATCTGGTCCTCCTGTTCATTACTTCAAATCCAATGAAGATCCAGTTTATGTAAGCCATTATTGTGGACATTTTGTATGGGATGTTGACCCATCCATATATTAGCCCAATTGTGAAGTCTGTCTCAACCCAGATATAAACAGTGAAGATGATGATGACTATTACAGAAGGAGAAGGAAGAAGAAAAAGCCCAAATCTCGATGCAGACCTTCTCAACAGTATTATCCACATAAAGATGATCCAGATCCATCCTCTGGACTATGCGCAGTGACAGATCACCTACTGAAGGGTGATACATCTCCTCTTCTGAAAGGGGGAAATTATTATCTCAATCTCATCTACTGACGGATGAGAAATTTCTAAATCTGGAAGAAATTGGATAGATCAGATCTCATAGTTCTTCAACATCTAAAGGTCGTCTTGAACAGATCCATAGATCTCGACCTAGATCCCTTCATGAGATGCTGAACTCTTCATGTCAGCCAAAGTCAACTATTCCTACTTGGACTCCTACTCTTATACCCTGTATGATGGTAAGGCCATACAAGGATGGCTTTCCTTAATTATCTAGGAGTACTGATGAATCACAGAAGGTTATCTTTAACCTGTACATCAGAGCTACAAGAATCACTTCACAAGGTACTCTTGTTTCAAATCCTTCTAATGAAGTGTTAAATTGGTAGACATCTAATACAATAGCACAGAACAAAGTTCTCAAGAGGATTGATTCTAAGCTGGACGGAATCAGTCAACAAAATATTGCTATGCAACATAAAGTCGATTCAGTTACTACACAGATTCAACAGATGTATCAATCTTACAAATAGTAGATTCAAAATCTTGATGTTGAACTTTGTCAATACATCTCTGCCCATTATATGGGGCCTGACTTCGACTTTAAAGTGACAGAGATACAAAGGATACAAGGAATCGTTCAACAGATTGAAGCTGATATGCACTCTGCTCAAACAAGAACAGTATATGGTTCGACTTCTACAGTCTTTCCTAATACACATCCAGTGTATTCTACTTTTATATATCAGAAGTATCCTAAAGAAGCTGACTATTCAAAGGTATTCAAGTTCAATTATCCTTTGATTAGACAGTATATGCATCCACATGTAAATGAAGCAAAGTCGACAAGAAAATCAAAATCAAATTATAAGCCTGAAAAGGTTCCTGAGCCTTCATCGTCTTACACTAAGACTGAACCAGAATATCAGTGGAGAAAACTTGGAGGAGTTCGTATCCACTCTCCAAATGAGCCAAGTTCTTCACAACAACAGTCTCATCCTTTTACTTCTACTGGAAAGGATAAAGCATCCATGCTAGAGTTTATTGCAACTCTTGAGACACAGACTGTAGTATAATTAACCTCTACCTCAGATCAATCAGATCCACAGTCAGACGCTTACCTTGGAGGTTCTGAAATATCTACATCATCGTCAGATTACATTTCTGAACCTTTAATAGATGACTCAACACAACTAGCTAATCTTTCTAAACTTTCCAAAGTTCTTATGACGATGCCTATACCTACTGAAGAACAACCTGACATAAGTGAAGCAGAATCCACAGGGATTGAACATTCCAAACCTGAAACGACACCTCAAGTAGCTGGAACAACTAATGCACAGGAAACACGGCAGACCAAACCTTCTTCTGGTCCATGGTTTACTTTTGATGATCTTCCACCTAAAAAATGGAGAGATCGATTACATGAGTTTGGTGCATGGATTGATTTACAGATGACTCGACCTAATCATCCTTTACAGGAGATTTTGTCTGAGTTTATACTTTGCAAGAATGGTGGCAAAGCATTAATGATTATCAACAACTTCAGTATATTCAAGTCACTACAGCCGGAGCTCTCCTTGGTATCATTCACAAGAAATTTATTGGTGACTTCCAACTGATTGATAAGCAGATCTGTCAAGAATATTTCTCGATGAAATACTGCTCTCTTTAAGCGTGATATTCAGAAGCATTACAAGAGAATGACGGACAGGTATTACCTCTTGAATGGATGGAACGATATTAATCTTCGTTACACTTTTATTTCATCCCTTCCAGATGAACTAAAACCAGAGTTACAAAGGACCATAGTTTCTCTACAACTTGATATGTCAAATATATCTCTTGGATAAATCTATCAACTAACTTTATCATCTCTTGATAAGTTATGTGATCAACATGCCTTATTCAAGAATATCATGAAATGCAGTCCAGTCCTGAAATAGGCTTGTAAAAAGCTGTATCTCCAGATTAAATGCAAAGACAAAAAGACTTGTGATTGTCATAGTAAAAAGAAAGCTCATCTAGCTCAAGTTTATTATAAAAGGAGACAGTTTTGCATATCAAAAGAAGGTACTAAGCCTTTTACAAAAACCCATCATAGAAAGCATGACAAGAAACGACGCTATATGAGGTTCTTCAAAAAGTCTTCACATCAACAAAAAGCTACTCGATGTTTTCTCTGCAGACAGCATGGACACTTTGCACGAGAATGTCCTCATAAATCTAAGAAGGATATCAAGTTGTTAGAACACATGGAATCACTCATTCCAATACATTCATCCAACAACTTTGAAGATCTTATTGAGGAACAAACTCAGGAAGACGAGGACACAAAGTTTGTTATTTCTGTTTTTACAGAATCTGAATCTACTGATACACAGTTAGATGATTCAATCTACAAGCTACAGTAGACCTGTAAGAAGATAAATCATACACCAGTTCTAAAGTCTTATGTTCAGATCCATGTTTTACAACAGGATAATTATGATTGACCCATCAGAGCTATTGGGTTTATGGATACTGGATCCAGTCGTATGATTATGAAGCCCAATATCCTACCTTCTGACTCATGGACTTCCCATGAAGAATATTTCACAGCAGCTGACAGTAATTCTTTCAAGATAGGGCTTATTTCAAAGAAAAGAATCAGTCTCAGATTATTTCCTCAGTGTACAATATAAACTAAAGTTCTTGGCAGTAACCTACCTGGCCCAGACATCATGATTGGTATGGATGTATACAGTAAAGCCTCACCTTGGCAAATCCTACCCACAGGCCTCAAGTATCGAAACCTATTCAGTCCATACACTGCTCTTACTAATGTGTTTGAACTCAGCTTAGTTCCTACACAGTACACTGCAATACGAGATAAACTGTTGGATTATTGTCCTGAACCTCATGCACAGTTTACTTATCCATATCCTCTGTGGAAAAATGTTGACTTTTTCATAAGTCTCCTATTTAAGAAAAAGATATCAACCCCACAAAAGCAACTTATCCAGGGATAAACCCTGACGATTTAAAGCTCGCACAAGATGAGTGTGCTATCTTATTGAAGCAAGGATTAATTGAGCCTACCAAGTCAGATTGGGCATGTTAAGCGTTCTATGTCAATAAACGTTCAGAGCAAAAGAGAGGAAAAAATAGATTAGTCATTGACTACAAACCTCTGAATGCTTTCCTGCAAGATGATAAGTTTCCTCTTCCAAATATTAGTACACTGGTACTATTTCTTAAGGAAGCTGTTATTATTTAAAAGTTTGACTTTAAGGCAGGATTTTGGCAATTGGGTATTCACCCTGAAGAACGTTACAAAACTGTATTATGCATTCCTAATGCACAATATCAATGGACTGTTATGCCATTTAGACTTAAAGTTGCCCCATCACTATTTTAGCTATCCATTACCAAAATCTATGAGCCTATCCTCCACAGTGCACTGATCTATATAGATGATATCTTATTATTCTCAAAGACCCAAGAGGAACATCAGGCCTTGTTATCAAAATTCTTAGATCTTACTCATCAGTATGGCATCATGCTTTCAGCCTCGAAAAGCACTATTGGCACTACAGATATTGAATTTCTGGGTATGCAATTCGAAGATGGATTCTATCAGCCTGGTCCACATATTGTAAAAGAATTACTGCAATTTTCAAATGAAAATCTCACTGTTAAACAGATACAACAATTTCTGGGGATTGTGAATTACATCAGAGATTTCATTCTTAACGTGGCGGCATTTACTTCATGCTTATCCAAACTTTTGAAAAAGAATCCACCATCTTGGACTTTGGAGCAAACCAAAGCTGTCAAGCATCTCAAGCAAATTTGTCAGAATCCTCCACCTTTCAAGATTCTTGACACTCGACAACCTAGTTCATCCAACACTGCTACCTTGCTGGCACAACATCCACCATGGCCTCCTGATCACATTTTCCCACGGTTTGTTCATATCTTATCTCACTATAAATATTTCCTTCAACAAAGTTTTTCTACATCTTATAAGCAAGTTTGTACTTCTACTCTTATGGCTAGTTCTTCCCTCTTTGCTTTCACAAAGAAGTCTTTTCCTCCTATTACCAGAATGCCTACTAATGTGACCAAAGTAGCTTCTCTTTGACGTATGAGTTTGTTTTATTATTTACATTGTTCACTTTTTGAACGAAATCTTTCTGGTAGTCCTACTATGTTCAATCTCAAAGCACCATACCTGAATGTGATGACCCTCTCTAATCCTTTATCAGAAAACACATTATGGTATTTATGGGCATTATCTTTTCTTTATGCCTGTGCTATTTCATTTTCTCCTTTAGGACTTTATTAGAATCTCTGTGACGTAAACAATAGAAGTTCTTTGCTATGGACTTTTCTTGAATGGTTTCAACCTTTAGATCAATGGAAGCAACAGTGTGCTAATATCATTGCTCAACATCATCTTCAAACATCTTCTGCAAGACGAAAATCTTCTCATTGCTTCTATGTCATCCATCGTCTATATCGTGAACATGCAACTGGTATTCTTTATGGTGAGCCATGTTTCAAACATTATCACACCTCTCTGTATTGGCCACGACATCAAAATAGTATTTTATTAGCTCTTCGAAATTTTCTCAAAGAGATTAATCAATATTCTAACACACCAGTTTTATCTACATCTATTGGACCATACCCTGGAGAATTCATGCTTGGTGAACCTGAAGCACCAGAAGTTGATATGCCTGGTTCCAATAGTCCTCAGTATGACACAAATGATACAGTCTCCAATATTGTAGGTCCTTCACAACCAGACAACTCTACTTTTCAGGATGCTCAAGATCCTAATGATGATTCATATAGCCCTAATGAAGTTGAGTTAGATCAATTCCTACATCAACTCCATCAATGTGCGCTGAGTAAACGACACAAGACCTGTCATGACAGCTTAAGTGATCCAGACTCTCCATTTAATCTTCAATCATGGCACCAATCTGTTGACAAGTAATGTCCTAGAAGCTTTGGATCCTCTATCTATCAGGAGACACATCTTTTGAGGAGTTTTGTCCTTAAAGTAACTTTGATATTAAAGGTTTCTTTGTGGTCCCCACAACTACTGTTCTAAGATTCCTTTTTTGTCGTAATACTATTTGCTCTAAGACTTTTGTAAAAGTAGTTTACTTTTGCATTGTTTGATTTTTGAAAGTAGATTCCTTATTTTTGTTAAAGTAGCTTTGTAAGTAGGAATCATTATACCTTAGTCATGAGTGTGTTTTTAAGGTTAATTACCATTATACCCCTTGCTTCGCCTATAAAAGCAAGGCCTTTCTTCAGTTGTAAGCAGAGGTGAAATTTTTAGACCTTAGATTATTCTCAGTTTGATATATGAATAGAAGTGTGAGTGTTTGACTGTCTCTCTTCCCTGAAAACTCGTAGTCTTATAGTGTTACTTTTTCCTTAGTATTGTGACAAGTATGCTCTACAATCGCCTTTTATAAGGATCTTGTGCATCAGAACATCTATTACGACAGTCTAGAACTATATTCTTCCAAACAATTCCGTTGTATTGAGATTAAAACTAACAGGAAAGAAAGTAGTTACTGAGGGAGTAAGGTTCCTAAGAGGAAGGATGAGAGTTAAATCTATTGAACCCAAGGGGGCATGTTAGGGTGTGTTGTCTCATCTGTCATACCTGGAACTTACAAATACCAGTAGTTTATAATTTGCCTTCGGACTAGTGTATAGTCTCCAGAAAGGTGTTGTTTGTGGGATATATTAGTCGTACTTGGAGTACGTTATCCCCTGATTCCCTGTGTCTCTGCCTTCTATAAGAGTTTTGTATAGCTTTTGTGGTGGGTATACCCGCGTGTAGTAGCACAAGCATCCAACTACTGTGGTGTCGATGAAGACACGGTAGCTCTAGTCAATGAAGGTGGTATCGTGACTCTTAGGTGTCATACCATCCTGACCAACACCTCCTCCATCCATTTTTCTTGTGCCACGTGCTCCATCAACTCTTATTGTCCATCCGCATAATGTGCTAAACTTTTAAGATCTGCCCCATGTATTTCTTCAATTGGTCATTCTTTAATTGATCCCAATCTAGAGGTGTCGGTGAACTCCTAGATGAGCTCGTACTTTTTAAGGAATCATCTTAGTGCCTGGCCTCTAATGTTGGCTGCTGAGGTGAGTCTGGTCTCAGTTGGTGCTCTTATATATTGTGCGATCCCTTACTGCTCTAGCAACTGCCTACTCATTTTAAGCTCCAACCAATCTATAAATATCACTTATTGGTCCCCACCTTTGAGTCACCAAATCCATGTTCTTCATTATATCTAGATTCAAAGAGTCCATGGTGTCGCGTAGTCTCATTAGTGGTAATTTGCCAAAGACTCCCATACTCCTAGCCAAATGAGTCACATAATTGTTCACACCCTTTTCCTCACATTGAAGCCTAAAATAGTGGGCCAATATATGTCCCAAATGAATAGGCATTTTCAGTCTCAAATGTCATATATATAATATATCTGTAATTCTCATAACTCCAAAGCTATCACTTCTCCCATTTACTGTGTGACAACGTATAGAGTGAATGTACCTGAGCATATGGTGTCTCAATTTAGACACCTTATAATTATTGGGATCATAATTCTCTTTACTACTTATGTTGCTCTGATAGTGTCTAGCCTTAATCCCATATGGAAAATCCACTCAAAGATCTAAATAATCATTATTTTCTATAAAATTATAATCAAAAAGGCCTATCATCATGAAAAACTCAGTAAAGCTCATTCGCATCTCTCAAATAACATGTTAAATTGAATGGTGTTCAGTAGGTTCCAACTGAAGTGGTTCTTTTCTAAAAAGAAAATGAAGCAGAACTCTGTATGTGAGCTCCATGTATATGGGCTCCACTATCCTGAAAAAACATGACCACGCTCCATCATTTACGAATTCCTGAACTTATTGTGCCAAGCCCACTCTGTCCAATTCTTCCCAATTTATACATCTATTGGTCCTAAATGTCTTCTCTTTCAATCTTTGAAATTAGGTTTTATAAGCTCCAACGTTGAACTAAAGCATCTCATGACGTATAGGTAGAGGTGGAGCGACTTCTCAAGCTGATGGAGATTAGGCCCTAACTTGGTTTTCAAAAGACCATTCGCCTGTCTATCACTTATGTGTTTTTTTTCTCTGCTCTATTACATCGCTTATGTTCCCCTTGTCATCGAGCCTAAAAAGAAACAAATTGTTAGAAAGCAAGTAAAAATAGAAATACTAAATAGCAATCTTCCCCACATTTGACTTATGCAATCACTTTTAATTATGCAATTACGATACAAAAATAAAACATAGGTGATGAAGAACACATTAGGAATAAAATGAAATAACAATGAAACATGCAATAACAAATTAAAATGAGGTTAAATGAAAAATTATTAATTATAATTCCTAGAATGTAAAATGAAAATGAATCTATATGAATACTAAATGAACAATTAAGACCTAAATTATGCAAAACAAGAAATGGGATAAAATTAAACAAATAAGAACAATCTAATTGAAAGAAAAACAACAATTTATGCACAAACTAATAAAGCACAAAGCAATTCACATAATATAGTGAGCATGAAAAAAATCTCAAAGTTAATTTTTCCAAATCATAATGTAATATGACATTTAAATCCAATAATTTGTAAAGGAAAGCATGAAATCCAACTTGAAATAACAAAACAAGAAGGCAATAGGAGGAACGTAACTAAGATTTAGTAAAAGATGAAAACCTAGCTCTAACATCAATTGGAAGAAGATTCAAACCAAGATAAAAATATCCAAGATTCAAAAAGAAATTGATGAAAATGCATAAATATGGGAAGGGTGGTCACAGATGGCATGAAACACCTCGACTAGGTCACAAATAAGGTTTCATAAGGGAAAGGAGAGTGAAAAAATGAAGTGGGGTAAGAAATAAAAAGGGTAGTTGTACATTTTTTAAAAATCAAAGAGACACATGGTTTATAGACAGTTGTGTCCAAGATCATGTATGTCTCTAGGAGTGTGTTAGGATGGAAACTAGCATGTCTATGTGATACATTCAAAATAGCTATAAGAAATAAGCATATCCAATTAGCATGAAGTCACTGAGCCTATTGAGAAAATTTGAAAATTCACAAGAGCAGAGATAGGCATGTCTAGTGACCTTATAAGTCAATAGGCCCATGTAAAACATAAAACAGCACAAAGGGGTAGACATGGGCATGTCCAATGATCATGTGCACGTTTAAATTCTTAAAAACTATAAAATTTTTTGATCAAGTAAATAAAAATAAAAGAAACAATTTAATAAAATTGCCCTTATTCTTGTGTTACCTCCTAAGTAACACTTGGTTAACGTCCTTAGCTAGACATGCCCTAGAATAATTAACATGGCCTATGGAGATTAAACTACTTCTTCCTCTCCATGTCCTAAAAGTAGGCTACTTGCTATATATTTATAGGGTTATTCCAATCTTCCTCCTCACCTTAAACAAGACGCAACTCCAACGGATCTTTAGAAACAAAATCCTGTACAATATCTAAAACAAAAAAAATCAATTGTATCTATAAAATAACAAGCATTATCATGCTCAAGTGAAGGACTTATGGCATCATATAGTTTAAGGTAACCTCTTCTTCCTCAACTTTAAGCACTAGTTTTCCATCGTTAAGATCAATAATGGCTCTAACAGTGGCTAAAAAGGGTTGACCTAGAATTCTATATCCTCATTTATATTTAAGATCATAAAATCAATTGGGAAAAATAAATTTATTCTCTTTATCAATTACATCCTCAATATTATCCCTAGGATAATTAAACAATTTATTTGCTAATAGAATGCTCATCCTAGTAGGTTTTGGTTCCCTTAATCCTAGTTTCGTAAATAATTTATAGGGTTGTAAGTTAATACTAACCCCTAAATCAGCTAAAGTTTTTTACAAAAAAACTAACAATTAAACAAGAGATAGTAAAACTCCCTAGGTCTTTAAGCTTCTCAGGCAGCTTGATTTGTAAAGTAACTGAGCAACTCCCACTTAACGTTACTATAGCTAACTCCTCCAACTTACTCTTGATAACAATTCCTTTACACTTTGCATAATTTAGCATTTATGAAAGAGCCGCAACAAAAGTTAAGTTGTAATGGAGTTGTTTAAAAAGTTTAAGAAATTCACCAAACTGATCATCCACGTAATCTTTCTTCAATTTAGCAGGATATGGATGGTATGCTAGAATTTCTTGACTTTTGGAGGATGCTCTATGTCTTTAACTTTCTCTTGACTCCTTTTGCATTCTTCTCTTCACTCTGGATCTTGTTCTCAACTTACAATTCCTTTCCACTCCTAAGGGTGACTGTCATCAAATATTCTTTTATATGTGTCTCAGTGTTACTACTCATGTTATCTTTCATAAATTAATTTTGCAAGCTAACTAATCTGGTTCTCCAAGTTATAGATAGATACTTCTTGATTCCTTAGTGAAGTTTTATTAGATTGAAATCTTGCCTCTGAAGTTTGGATAAATTTATTCATGAGGTCTTCCACTCTTGTCTTCTTTTCTTGATGTGGGTGTTGCTGAAATCATAGTAGAGGGTTATTCCTTTGTTATCCTTGACTCTCCCAAGAGAAATTTGAGTGATTCTTTTATTCCAAATTATAAATATTACTATAAGGATTATTTTAGGATCTCAGGGCATTCCCCATACAATCCACATGCTCAGGTTTCGTAATGGCCTTCACTACTTGACATTCTTGACCTGTATACCCTAATTTGCACACTTTATATTGCATCATTTGGAAAATTTAAGAATTCATTATTAATCCATCTATCTCTTCACTTAAAGCTTTAACTTAGCCTGCCAATACTATAACTACATCTACATCATAAACTTCAATTATCTTTCTAGGTTTTGTTTGAGAAGAGCCCACTGATAGTTGTTTATTGCCATGTTCTCAATAAGATACCGAGCTGCTTCTAGTGTTCTATTATTCAAAGTACCCCCATTTGTTGAATCAATAATTTTCCTAGTTGTTTGAATGATCCTTTTGTAGAAAGTCTGAATTTGCATCCATAGTGGTAAACCATGTTGTGAGCACTTTTTAGCATTTTTTTAAATCTCTCCCACATTTCATATAAAGTCTTTGAATCAATCTAAGCATAAAAAGATATGCCATTCCTTAATTTGGCAGTTTTAGTTAATGAAAAGTACTTCAAATTGAATTTTTCTATCATTTGGTTTTATGTGGTCATGGATCCCCTAAATGGAGAATTCAACCCTTGTTATGCCCTGTTCCTCAGTGAGAATAGAAATAATCTCAATCTTATTACGTCATGAATGGCACAATTAATCTTAAATGTGTCATAAATCTCCAAAAAATTGGTTGTGTGAGCATTAAGGCCCTCATCACGCAACCTATCAAACTAGACATACTATTGTACCATATATGATATTCAGTTTAATATTAAAGTTGTTAACAATAATAGTTGGCCTTATTATAGCACCCCTTTACAGCAGGGTATACACCGGGACACCCGGAGGTCATTCCGGCGTATAACCTAGGATAAGGGTGAGCTACGTTCACTTACTACATTCACTTCACATGGTATGGTATCGTAATTCACTTATAAAGCATCATAAGAAAACCACAATATTTTAAAACCAACTTTTTCCTCATTTCATTTCATAAAAAC
>JAOTAY010050726.1:0-19991 GCA_025629805.1 Erythroxylum baracoense
GATTACAAGTATTCTTTCTTCCCTTCCAGAGCCTCTTCAGGTCTCTTACAAAGTATTCTTTCACTATCCTAGCCTCTTCAGGCTATCAGCCTTTTCTCTCTCACTAGAAAAATTGTGAGCTTTTGTTGCAGTAATGTTAGCTCTATTCTAAGTAAGCACTGTAAGAAGCTTCTCTTAAATTGTCTAGCTTTCTAACTTGTCTCAGATTTTTCTCCGCTTTTTCTAAGATTGTAGCATCTTCGACTACGACTAATATTTATAGCCTTCGTCTCTAACTGTTTGTTGATTCTTGATAACCGCTTCTAGGTAACTGCTTCTAGGTAACCATCATTTAGTTGAGTTCTGTAACTAACTCTGACTAGATAACTGTTCTGATGTACTAATGTATCTTTGTCGTATCGTCTATGTCTTCTTTACGTCTGTATTGCCTTTGTGTCTGCGTCTGCGTCTATATCGACTTTACGTCTGCATCTACGTCTATGTCTGTGTCTATATTGACTTTACGTCTGCATCTGTGTCTGCGTCTGCATTTGCGTTTATATTTACTTTGCCTCTGCGTCTGCGTCTGCGTCTGCGTCTGTGTCTATATTGACTTTGCGTCTGCACACTTAACATACTTCTTAAAAACGTTCATTTGTTTCTAACATTATTATTATTTGATTGTCATCAAAACTAATCATCATAAAGTCCTCTTGACTTAACATGGCTATGGTGGTGCAGGAGCAACTTCGGGTACACCCTGAGATCTTTCTCTCTCTCTTTCTTTAAGTATTCTTACTTCTTCTCTCAATTCTAGAACCTCTTGCCTTTCTATTAAGGCTCGGTTCTCTTCTTCTAAGGCTTCTATTCTTTGTTGTAAGGTTCTAAGGCTTCTATTCTTTGTTGTTGGTTGTGTATTTATTTTTACTCCCACTATAATTTTTTTTATCTTTATCGTAGTTTTATTTATTTATTTTATTTTAAAAGTCCCCTAATTTTGACGTCTTGTCACCACAAAATAAGGATCGAGACACGGGGCTAACATCTTGCTTCCTCCCTTGTCATTACAAATACTTTAGCTAGTGCTTACCCTTTCGGTCGTCCTGGAGGATTTACTTTCTTGGCTGCACTGGAACTGTCCACTTTAGTTACAGACTCAACACCCACAATCTCAATCCTTCTTGAAGCTTGCATCTAAGTTTCCTCTCATCTTGCATAATGTGGACACTCCCTAGCCATGTCCTTTTTCTCCACACTTGAAACAAGCGCCAGTTAGTTTATAGCACTCTCCTTTACGGAAATTTCCACAATGATCGCATTTGGGAAAAGATGACTTTTCTCCCTCTCCTTTTCCCCTGCCTCCAACAGTTGAGGCTTGAAGAGAAGTCATTCTTGTTAATTTGGACTTGCTTGCCCTACTACTCTTAATATCAGACTGTGAAACTGCGAATGGCTCATTATACCTGTTGATCCTACCGGTAGTCATATGTTTGTCTCAAAGATTAAGCCATGCATCTGTAAGTATGAACTATTTCAGACTGTGAAGCTGCGAATGGCTCTGATACCAAAGCTGTTGGCCCCGTGTCTCGGTCCTTATTTTGTGGCAAAAAGGCGCCAAAATTAGGAGACTTTTAAAATAAAATAAATAAATAAAACTATAATAAGGATAAAAAAATTATAATGGGAGTAAAAATAAATACACAACCAATTAAAATAAAATAGCATAAAATAAAGTAGACATAAAAATAATTCGGATTTGGAAGTTAAACAAAATACGATAAATGAATAAAGGAAATAAAAAGGAATAGAAGAAGTAGAAAAAGCCACAGCCGTTACTTTTGAAAACTCACGGACGTGAGAATGATCATGACTTTTGGTGCACAGTTGCAGTTTGTTGCGATCATGCTTGAGCACGGTCGAGGTTTTAATGAAAAGTGGGGTTCGTCGCGATCGTGCTTGTGCACGATCGCAACATTCCTATAACACACACCAAGTTCAATTTATCATAACTTTCTACTCCGAAGTCTAAAATTTTCAAACTTTATGTCGTTGGAAAGCTAAGAAAATGATCTATAACTTTTATGCAGATAAATTTGTCTAATTCTGCCTAGATCAATATAGTTTATTTGTTGAAGTTTCAGAACACATTTTTATTCCCTTTTTTCCTCTTTTCTCTCTACTATCCACGTGTATAACTGCTAACTATAACAAAAGACCCGAATCCAACAATTAAAACCATACATAAAAAACTCCCAACTTAACCCATTACTTCATAAAAATGTATCCAAGGCTTTCAAACACCTAACAATTTTATTTCCAACACAATGACAACTTAACAGAGAAGAAATTATGAGCGTATACAAAAGAGAATTTCTGCAGTTCTCACTGTCATTGCTTTTACAAAAGCAGAGATTATACATAACTTCAAATTACATATTAAAAACAATTTTAGTAGCATATTACAAAACATTTAAGAATGCACATGCCTGATATGTTTCTAGAGTACCAAAAGTTTCTGAATTAACTTAATTACAAAAGACTGAAATCTTGGAGTTGACAAATCTTCACAAGGGTTCAGTAATGATATGCTTTTTCTTCACCTGAGGAGTAGGAAAATAATGGGGTGAGCTGTCACGCTCGGTGACTAATACGTTTATAGCCAGCGATGAAGAACCACATACGTGATGAAGTATATATATATATATATGTAAATTCACTGCATTTTAGACTTAGCAGATCACACTATTCACATTCTAAATCTTGGGAATTTACATATAGACATAAATATATCACCACAGAAATCAGATCATAAGTTTCATTTAATCATCACAAAATAACACTTAATCATGCTCTATATTCAATAAACAAAGATGCAATGCGCATACATACTGGCTCGAGAGAATCCCATAAACTAGAATGGCAAAACTGAAGTTTACACCATGAATAGAATGAGTCCATTTTTCGAAGCTCATGTGCCACACACAGGCAGCCAGGAGAAGGCTTTAGATCAACGTGCACATGACGAACAGAATAATATATCTCTTACCCACATAAGTAGATTTTCAGATGCATACATATTTTTTATCACATTTGTATTTTCATGCTTTTTGAATTTTTCTGTTTTTCATCTAAACAAAAGAATTCTTTCAAAGCAAACTTGATATCAAATTCATGGAAAAATTTTCCCACATTCACAAAAAATCAAAGCAAGCATTTATACACACAAAAACATATAACACAGTACATCATCACAAAACTATAAACATATTACCCACCTATTTTCTTATAAATCCAAGCTCAAGTTTGTTTTTCATCTTGCTCTTGATTTATCCAACTAAAAGAACTAAGATCTAGTTAAGGTTCATAAAAATCTAAGAAGAAGAATTTTGGTTCTCTTCTTTCTCTCTTCATTTATAGCATAAAACCTACTTTCACTACTTCCTTTTTCTATCAAAACAAGAAGAATAAATTAATGATTACCTAAACACTTAGCTGAATCTCTTCTTCGACTTCTTATCTCCTTTTTCTTTCTTTCCTTCTTCTCCTCTCTGTGATTCGGTTCTCCTTCTCTTCTTCTAGGTTCTTTTACGATTTTATCTCTTTTTCTTTCTTAATATGCACGACTCTCTTCTCTTCTTTTCTTATTACTTAAAGACCAACTTTTGTCTTTCCAAGCTTACTCTTCCTTATTAATCTAATGCCTTCTAACTCCTTAACTTAATTCTAACTTTTTCTTTTAATTCATGAAGCCACACGAGATTCATAATATATCTAATTAAACTCCAAAAATTGATAATTCATGAATTCTAACTTATATTCATGCTTTCTAATTTAATAAAATAAATTCTAAGAAAAATTTAGGGTCCAACATATCAAGAAAGAAATAATAGTTAGTAGTGGAGTAGTGATCAATAGGATCTCTAGCCTAATTAATATCATAATATGTTTTTAAATCTAGTAGGGATGAGCTAAAGAAGTGATGAACATGAAACAAATATCCCTAATGTAAAGAAGAATATGAAGAACAATGAAAAAGTGAGTGATACAAGGATTAGTCATGAATTAGCTAACAATGTGAAAAGCATGAGCAATATTAGGATAAGTGAAACTGAGACAGATAAGACTGCCAATACCATCAGTTAGAAGATTCTTGTCAATAACGAAAAGAAGAATATTGGGTTATAGTGGAATGATAACCATCTTAATATTAATGAAACTAGTACGAGAGATAAGATAACAGTATATTTATATTATAACATGTACTAAATCAAGGAATTAGTGAAATTTTCAAGACCTAAAAAATAACTTAAATTACCCGAATCCTTCATCTTAAATTGTTGGTGGAGAAAAAAATTGAGAGTGACGATACCTTGAGTGTTATCATTAATAATTATGATGTCATCAATGTAAAAAAGAGGAAGAGTGTACTTTTGATCATTTTAGAACTAAATTGAAAGCCAATGGTAGCCAATGGTAGATATGAATTTAGAAAACCATAAGTGATGAGCTTGTTTTAGTCTGTATAAGGCTTTGTAAAGACAAAAAACTTATTAGGCGGATGATCATAACTAGATGGAGATTATATATATACTTCTCTATAAGATCAAAATTGAGGAACACATTCATTTTTTATATTCATATGAAATAGTGGCCAGTGTTTGTTAGCAGTAAAAATAATGAAATAAAGGGTTAATGTTAAACGGGATACATATGTAAATGTATCCTCATAGTTAATATCATAATCTTTATATCACTCAAATTGATTCATCAATTTAAGTTATGATTTTATAAACTTGTTTAAGAATAGTAATAGAATTTTATAAAGGTAAATCAATCATATTTTAGTTATTGGTACTAATAAGTGTTTTTTGTTCTTCTATCATTACTTTATACTATAAAGGGTAAAATCTTTTTTTTAATAGTTATGAGATTCATACAAAAGACACTAGTGGAATATATATGAAAACCTTGAAGATGAACAAAATGGTGACTTATATGATTAGTATGATAAGGAAAGGTGGAAAAGCAAGAGCTTCTAATGAGTAAATAGATGAAGAAGGATCATATAGGGCAATTAATGGATCCATAACTAAAGAAGAAATAATATAATAAAGTTTAGGCTAGGTCAAGTTGTAAGAATTAGATTGTAACAATTCGAATTTGATGTCCTATGGATTATGAACTAAAGATTAGACTTAAAATTTTATATGTGCACCTGATTATTCTAGTGTTTTAGAGACCCCCACCTATATAAGTGATTCAATCAAGTGTACTTCAATCAAATACACCACCTATAAGTGATATAAAGTTCATTAAGAGCTTACCTCATCCTCACTTAAGTTGTAGTTCAGCACTAACCATATATCATAGGTGGGATTTAAATATTTAATAGTAAAAAATCAATCAATGACTTTTTTATTACCTATATGAACCTAATTCATGGGATTGACAATCACATAGGTAAGGTTACCAACATTGTTGATATCTTGTATAAGCTTTAGTCCCATTCCCTTTAATGTTTTAAATATTTGTTTCCTTCCTAATGGTTTAGTTAAAGGATCGTCCAAATTCATTTATGACTTTATATCAATGGATATCCACCTTAAATAGCTGCTTTAACACTTCATGCCTTAAGTGAATGCGTCTATTTTTTCCATTTAAAGTTTTTTTTTACAATACTAAGATCTAGTTAGCATCATTATACCCCCTCCAATGTGGTGGAAAATCCATTATACAAAATACCATAATTTATGGTACTTCCTAAATATTTCACAAGTTTGACTAAAGCAACCCAATGATCATTAATAGGATTATAAGTGTACCTACTTGGTCTACAAATCATAAGCTATATTAGATCGTGTAAAGTTCATTAAATGCATCAAAATCCCAATAATTTGAACATACTCATACTGGGCCATAAGGTCACTTTTATTTTTAACCTAATAAGTGTTAGCATTATAAGGAGGATAAATTATTTTAACACCAAAATAATTGAACTTCTTAAGACGTTTCTCAATATAATGTTCTTGTGATAAAAGCATATTATATTTGATCATTATATTTTTGTTATCTAAAATAACACTTGCTTCCTCCCATATCTTTCATATCAAAATGTAAACCTAATAAATTTTTAGTACTACATATAAAATTAATACTAGTACAAATGATTACACATTCTCCATCTATAACTTTAGTATATACACATTTATCCACTTCAAAAAAAGAAAAATTTCCATTTGATAAAGCTCAGTCAAATTTTTCATGCCACTATTTAGGAACTTATATAAGACCATACAAAGACTTCTACATTCAACAAACTTTATTTTCAAACCCAGGAAAAACATACAACTTTCATGTTGTATCATGTAAATTTCTTTGTTTAAATTGTCATTTAAAAATGCAATTTTGACATTTGTATGGTAAATAAATAAATTTTGAATAGAAGCTAAAACAATTAAAATACAAATTAATGAAATTCTAGTTACCGATGCATAAAAATGAAAATAATTAATATTACATTTTTTGGCAAACCTTCAGTAACTAAACGAGCTTTGTATTTATTAATAGAATCATCAATTTTAATTCCTTGTAAAAATCCATTTACATATCTATTTTTTTCACCTTCATCATTTTTTTTCATTGTCACATTTGCATGTGGGTCTACCAGAAATAACCTCTATATTCTGTAGGGGTAAGGCTGCGTACTATCAGAACTCCCCAGACCTCGCTTTAATGCGAGATTTTGGACTGGGTGCGATGATAATGATGATGTTTAGCACCTGTTGGTAATTCTACAATATCCCAAGCTTTATTTCCTAAAAAAGATTTAATTTCATTTTTTAATGGCTTCTTTCCAATCAATGCGTCAAAAGAAGAAATTGCATCAAAAAGTGAATGGTCTTTTTCAAGAAGTGTAAAAATCATTTCCAAATGATAATTCTTTCTTGGTCTTTTGCTTCTTTTCAACAACTCATGAAAGTTTTCATAATCAATAGTAATATTGGGAATATGAGAAGTTTTGTCAAAAAATGGAAAAATATGTTCAAATAATTTTGCATTCTTTTTCTTAATGACAGCATGAAATCAGAAGTTTTTTAGCCAATACAAATAAACATAAAATCAGAAGTTTTTTGGCCAAATTTCCTTTTCTTATAAACATACAACATCAATTTAGCAAGATAACTCACACTTTTAAATATTTCAAATTAGCAGGATAACCTCTACATAATTTATATGGTGCCTTACTGGTTCTCTAATAATGAATTATATTTTGTAAATGACATGAAGAAAAAATAGCTTCAATGTACATTATCAAGAGCAGACAATTAACAAGCAAAGCATTCATCATTTCTTTTGAAATTTTATTTTTTTCTACTACATCATTTTATTTAGAGGAATAAGGAGAAGTTTTCCATGATTTTTCCTTCTTTTTCACAATATTCATCAAACAAAATATAATCACCTCCTCTATCTGATCAAACTCTTGTTATTTTCCTATTTAGTTGATTTTCTACTTCAACATTACATAATTAAAACATATTAAAATCCTTATCTTTATTTCTTAAGAAATACACTTTAGTATATTTAGAAAAATCATTTATAAACATTATTTAGTATTTCTCACCACCTCTAGATAACTTTTTCAGATCACCAAGATTGGTATAAATTAAACTTAATAATTTGGATTCTTCATAAACAAATGCACAAGTTTTCTTAGATATTTTTGTTTGAGCGTATATGCCACATTTATCTATGCATGCATTACCATTGGCATAAATAAGGCTAAGAGATCACATATCCTTATGATAAGAAGAACTAACATGACCTAATATAGCGTGCAATCAATTAAATGAAATAATGAATAAGCCGAAGAACATGCATTATTTTCATTGATAATTATAAACAATCCCATATTATAATAACCTTTTTATACAATTATATCATTGTTTCACAATAATCTTATCATATTCAATTTATACACTAATCTTAACTTTTTTAATCAAGGCTACATAAATTAGATTAACTCTAATAGTTGACATATGAAGCAATTCATTCAATGCCAAGGTCTTGCTAGATGTTAGTCTCAAAAGGACTTTCCCTTTACTAAAAACTATTACTGTTTGAGAGTCACCAAGATAAGTTGTTTCTTCTCCTTCCTTTAATTGAGTATAGGTGGTGAAACAATTTTTATTTGCACATATATGCCTTGTAGCACCAGAATGGACCATCTAATCTAGAGATGGCAATGGGTTGGGCTTGGCTCCCCAAGGCCTAGGATGTCCACAACCTGGCCCGACCACGGGCTAACCAACCTAGCCTGTCGACACTTTTTTCAAAAATGACAAAATGACATCATTTTACACATTCTCTTTAAGACACAGATCGGGTCGAACCGGGCCAGCCTTATCCTGTAACCTGGCTAACTCGAGCCAAAGTCGGGTCAGGTTAGGCCAAGATTACCATCCCTAATCCAATCATTCATATTAACCACAATATTCACTTAAGAAATAACAATAACTATAAATTCATTATCATCTGCTTTAACCAAATTCATATTTAGTTTAATAGGATTATCATTTCTCACTTGTTTCCTACATTTGCCAATTGTGAATTTTTGCTTTCCCACTTCTTCAGTCATATATTTAACAGTCATTGCATCCCATATCTCTTTTGCTTCTTTGTAAGGATAATAAAATTCTAACAATTCATTAGATAAGATATTTATAATTATATGTCGACATACCTTATTAGCATGACTGCAATGCTCAAACTTCATTCTATATAAATTTTAGCAGCTGGTTTTAGTTCTTTCAACATATTTAGAATTGAGAAAATATTTCCTTGCCATCTTGTGAAATTGTTTTCATCAAATATTTCAATTATTGAAATGTCAGGAAATGTTCTTGCAAAAGGAACAAGGATTGCAGATGAAGAACTTATATTTTAAGTGGCAACAATATTTAAATTAGAACCTCTATGAATTGTGTTTAAATCTCTAATATCATCGATAGTAGAATCTCTATTAATTATAGAGTTCTCGGTGATATCCATGTTTAGCTACAACTTTAAGTGAACTTTATAAACCAAGTTGATCAAGAATGGCATGGTGGTATATGTTTAAAACCAGACATATGATACCCTCCTCTTCTGCAACATGTTTATGATTAATCCTCTTTTACCCTCCTAAATGCTTACTAGCTACTGTACTTTAAATTTTATTTTTTGGAGCTTTCAAAGGCCATTGATCTCCAACGCAAATAAGGAAACAAACCATGGTGAGATAATAAAGCTCACTAACCTAAAATAAAAAAAGGTCATTATGGTTAGAGGGCAAAAACTAGAAATAACAAAACAAATACCAACATCAATTCTTGCTTTAAAAATTAATAAACCAAGTCAATTTATACAACCATGAAATGGTTGGATATATAATAAGATTCCCATAACATACTTAGAAATGATGTTGTGTAGAGAAAAAAATTGGAATTAAAAAATGGCAAGAGTTTCAATAGTAGATCCTAGATGGTGGGTACCTATCTAAATTAGAGTACTAGTAATTTAACAAATGTAGGAGAAACATAGAAAATAAATGAGAGATACAATATAGAGGAGTGATCTAGGTTGATATAAACTTTTAAGAATGTTAATAAACTATGAAAAAATAGGAGCAAAGTTATTTGGAAATTAGGTCTGGATTTGATCCCACACGTAGTAGAATGATTGTGGAACCTTTTTATATGATTTCCTAAAAGCCCAGATCACTTAAATTTTATAAAATAATTAACACATAAATCATAATAAAGCGTGAATCATAATTCATACCTTATTTCGAAGCTTGATCCTTTTCTTTTTGTTTCCTTTAAACCGTTTCTAAAATCAACACATTTCAGCAATTGTAGCTATATAAATGTCTGACCTCAAATGGTATTCATAGAACATGTTAAGAGTGCTATGCAACTATTAAAGAGAGAGTTATTCAAGGAGTTCTAGCTCCTTTGGAGTCTAAACCTATTTATAATAGGTTCTGGACATTATATTAATTTAATTAAAATAAAATTCTACTTTCATTTAAACTTTAATTAGAATTACATATAATTCTAGTTAAATATCAATTATGCACAAATAAGCTCCAATATCTCATATTAATCCTTATTTATTAAATATATCATATTAAATCATAAAGTTTCTCAAACTTTATAATCAAGTCTAACTTGATTAAAGTATCTTTTTTCTCTTCAAATTATTTTTTGTGTATGACCCATTAAGTTCCTAAATATGTTGGCAATGAATATAAATTATACCTATAAATTATATTTAAGATTAGATAAAGTAAAGGAGTAACCCTAAATTATATCTAGGATTAAATAAATTAACTCCTCCAATTTATCTTTAATTCTTTAATAAAATAAGTTATATTCGTTGATCAAAAATAAAATCTAGCAACATATCATAACCACCCAAATATTTAAGAATGTCAAAGTAATTTTAACTAACCTTTTTGTATATGATTTTTCTATATAGTTTAATCATTTTATCATACAATGTTCTAATTAGATATAAAGCATGGAATTAATGTCTGTTATATTTCAAGTTAAACATATTAGTTCTCCACTATTAGTTATTAATTCAATTAGTGATATTTGAAAACTATTTTCAAAATTTTATTTCACTTTGACCAAGTATCTTACAAATCAATAATAATAAAGAATAATGGAACAACCTCCTTAATCACTTTATAGTAATCAATCCTATATTGATCACTCAACTATTTCTACATAATTCATGCTATATCCAATGACTATTGACTGTGTTACCATGAATATAATAGGTCACTAGTAGTATCAAAATATAACAATCCTTATATGAGATAAATTTGGAGATCCCAAGTCAAAGGATCACTTATACAATCATCATAGTGAGAATTTCTATAGACATACAAGTAATGTTCCAAATAGATTTCTCATATGGGGTCAGCTTAGTGAACTTATTCTCTAATAAGCACCTACATGCTTTTTTTAGTATCTCTATTCTTTAGTCTATGAGATCGAATACTTCCTTTATAAGAAAAAAGCATAACATGTGTTAGTCTTTTTATGCTCTATTGATGTCCAGTCTTAATAGATAATAACTATAAAAAATTTATTGATAATACATAAATACAATATGAATCTCTTAATTATGATCTCACTATAATTTCATTTGCAATGGATATTTATCCTATGGTCTTTATCATATACATCTAAATATATATAAGATAAAGAATGCCTTAAAATAATTATGTCACTAAATTGCAATTAATCAATTGGATGTAGGGTATAAACTAACAAAAACAATGTGAGCTTGAGGCATGAAAAGATCATTGTCCTTAAGGGTTTATTCCACCTTATAAGTATAGATTGATGGTGACTTTTTAGGATTCAATAAGATCTTCTTCTATCAAACGAAGCAGTAAAAGTAGACAATCTAACTGAAGTTATTTTCAGTTAGGAGGAAGAATACAACATGAGATAACCCTTATATATTTAAAATAATGCAACATATATATTTATATGAATAAAAAGTATGTTAATGAAAATGTGAAATAAGATATATCCATGCTTTTAACAAATTTGAAGACTAACGTTAAGATGATAAACTTTAGATTTATATGTTAAGATAAAATTTGAGTCAACTATAAATAAACATTTTTAGACAAGTATAAAAATAAATATAGAATAAAAAATGTGAGGTTATCTAAATAAGATAGACTTTTAAAATAACACACTAATTTAATAACACCGGAAACAATCAAATGGCAAATCCTAATATCTAAATAAGACAGACTTTTAAAATAACACACTAATTTAATAACACCTTTTTGGCTCAAATATAGGATTTACCCTTTGATTATTTTTCGGTTGAGCTTGTCACTTTGATTGGGAAAATACTGGGAGAGTTAATCCAAGTTAACAGTAGAAGCATCTCATCAAGTAGTTAGGAATTATTAGGGGTAGGATTAGAAAATAAGCCTAGGTAGGTCGAGCTTGAGCCTTTTTAAAACTTTTAGTCATTCAAAACTTTTTGAAAAAATGACATTGTTTTACGTGAAACAATGTCATTTTTTAAATTTTAAATTAAAAAATCAACTTGAACTAGACTCGATCGAGCTTCAAGTCACCCAAGCTCAACAAAGCTCGAGCTCGGGCTTTATATTTAAGGCCTGTTTAGGCTTTGGGCTAGGCTCGAGCCCTAGCCCATTCCCATCCCTACATAAGGGACCAAAATTGTCATTCCTATTAATAATATAAGAGACTTTAATCAGATATGGAGATAAGGTATGCCCCTACTACCTATGAGACCCCTCTTTGATCAAAAGCTACTCATTCTATTAATAACCCTTTCTTTAGTCTTTTAAGAGGCTTCAGAGGTAATTGGAAAAGCTAGAAAGGCTTTTGTATAGGATGAAGAAAATGATGGAAATTCTTTACTTTCTAAGACACCTAGTTAGGAACATTCCTTTGTTGGGAAACTGTGGTAGGATCAGATCCCGTGTTTAGTAGAATAATTATGAAACTTTTTTATATTGATTTCTCGAAAGCTAATATCACTTTAAATTCTATCAAATAATTAGCAAATAAAAATTATAACAAAGCATGAATCTGAATTCATACCTTAATCTAAAGCTCTCAAACTATTTCTAAAATTGGCTCATCTCAACCACCATAGCCGTATAAGTGTTCAATCTCTAACGGTATCCATAGAAAATGATGAGAGAATTTGCAAATATTACAGAGAGGGTTAGGTAAGAAGTGTTAGCTCCCTTAAAGCTTAAGCATATTTATAATAGGTTTTAGTCATTATAGTAATTTAATTAAAATTAAATTTTAATTTTAATTAAACTTTAATTAGAATTACAAATAATTCTAACTAAAGATCAATTATGCCCAAATAAGATCCAAAATCTCATAGTGATCCTTATCTATAAAAGATCTCATATTTAATCATAAAATTTTCTCAAACTTTACAATCAAGTCCAACTTGATTAAATTATCTTTTCTCTCTTCAACTCGTTCTTTCTATATAAACCATTAGGTTCCTAAATATGTTGGTAATCAATATAAAATTATAAGCCTAAATCATATTTAGGATTAGATAAATTAAACTCCTTAAATTTATCTTTAATTCTCTAATCAAACAATTTATATTTATAGATCAAGATTGACATCTAGCAATACATCATGACCACCCAAATATTTCGAAATTTCAAAGTGATTTTAACTAATCTTTCCATATATGAATTTTTTGTATAATTCAATCCTTCATTATACAATGTTCCAATTAGACATAGAGCATGATATTAATGTATACCTTATTTGGGTCCAGTCATATTAGTTCTACACCATTATCGATTGATTCAATTAATAACATGTTAGTTCGACTACTTCCTTCATAAGGAAAAATATAAAATATGATAGTCTTTTTACATTTTATTAATGTCCAATCTTAATAGAAAAATAACTAGGAATAATTTAAGGGTAATACATAAATTCAATATAAATCTTATAATTATGATCTTATTATAATTTCATTTGCAATATATATTTATCCTATGGACTTTATCATATACATCTAAATATGTATAAGATAGAGAATACCTTTAAATAATTATATCAATAAACTATAAACAACCGATTGACTATAAGGTATAAACTAATAATCTCTTACTTGCTCTAAGCCAATTATTTAAGTATTTTATACCATGTCACTATATGATAATCATGCTACTGTTAGGGTAGAAATTAAGTGAAAGAATTATACAAGATTATCTATCGTGAGCGCACACTTAAATCTTAAAACTTTCACCTTAATTATCATCAAAATTAAGAGAAAATTCCTAAATACATACTTTGATCTTTGATAATACCTTAGCTCTTTTTTCATGCCCAATAGCTCTAATGTTCTATAGTATATTACTGTTTTGAGCAATGGAAGGAATTATATTATCTTCATTGAAGAATTTCTTGCTCCAATTAATCATTTCCACTAAATGGAAAAAAAATTATGGCTTAATTAGCAACCATTAGTATATAAACCTTTCAAATCTCAAAAAAATTTTGTTTTAAGTAAAACATACCTTAATTAGGATTTACTTATAAAGTTAATATCTATATAACCTTGAAGTCAAATATCAATCCATAAATAGCATAATGGAAATCTTTAATCCTTTAAAAATATTATATATTTCAAACAATATACACCTTTAGTACAATATCTACGTATTTGGAGTAAAATAGGTAAATAACTTTCAATTTATCTCTATAGGTCTAATTCCTAAAATTAAGTATTCAATAAGAATTGTCCTTGAAAAATTATATTTTCAATAATTAAAAATAGTAATTATTGTTCTCTTTATAAGAAATATTTCTTTACATATTCCCACTAAAGAGAACTATAGTCCCACTAATGTTGTTGTAGACATAATAAATTCACAATCATCTCTAAAATAAACTCTTTGAATTCTTCTTGAAAGTGAATCTTTCAATATTTTGTATCCTTTCAACTATACATCAAATGTATCAACAAAGACACTTATTCCAATTAAATGTATTGTTGAGATTTGAAATTTTCAAATTTCATCTTTCTCCCATTACTTATCTTGAGAACCATTCTCCTATAAGTGTTTATTGAAACAAACAATTTGTTTAATAGGTTTATAAGATTATATCCAATCTTTTAGGTATGTCATAACATTTTATTTTCCAATTTAGTTTTGAACTTAGTGGATAATATATACTTCAACTAAGCATACCTAATCATTAAAATTGAATCATTCAAAGTCTTAACATTTCATATCTAATATGAAATCTTGCTTATTGATCTAATTGGAACGTGTGAAGGAAAGTTATTATACAGGACATAGATATAAAAGAAATAAATATTTCTTCATACAATTTCTTATATTGTATATTCCTCCTTATATAAATTCATATTCTTTTATTGTATATTCCTCCTTATATAAATTCATATTTTTATGGAGTTTAGTTATGGAGGTATTCATTAGAGAATCTTATTCCCTATAGATAACCAAAAAAATTTTAAAATTCATACTCTTATGGAGTTTAGTTGTGGAGGTATTCATTAGAGAAACCCATTCCCTATAGATAACTAAAAATTTTTAAAATCTCATCATATCGATCTCATCAAAGTGTTTCAACATTCTTAATGCTTAATTTCTACTTAGTTTTAAATACTTTAAACTGTTTAAATTTTTAAATTATTATGTCATATATTACAGATGACTATATCACAGAAAGTAATTTGTACTTATAATGAAATATTAAAATCATCCTTTTATAAATTGTCATTCCATCAAATACATCACATATATAAATTTAACATTTCAGTACCATCATCATTCTTTAACAAAAGGTTGATTTGGTTATTCCTTAACTTAACAAGTTCTATAGGTTTCATATGATTCATACTTAAAAGGATACATATATCCTTATATGTAACTTTCTGATTCTTATTATATTGGTTTAACCAACATGACATGAAAGGATGTTCTCAGTTATCCAACTTTATATTCTTTCCACTTACATTAAGCATAATTCTACCATGATCCAACATATATAAACAATTTGTATAAGCATGGATTAACTACTTTTACTCGACAATATATTTTTTATTATGCCTTGAACATAATAATAATGTTCAATCTAAGTTTAGTATGTAATACTCAAAAGCATGAACTAGAAATACATATGATCTCTATATCATGTATATGTAAGAAAAGATATGTAATTATTTTCTTCTTATGAAAATTATTATCATATCATAACAAATGCCTCAGTTGTAGTCCATATTTATGTTTATGTTTTTAGTAGGCTAAATTGAATGAAACAATTTTATCAAGGTACTTTACCTTTTATTCTCTACTTTATGCAACTACTTTCATCATGCTATCATATCATCATCATACATCTTATATGATGTAATTAAAGTTTATAGGATATTGGTCAACTTAAAATGTCATTACATTTCATCATCTATATGATTTTGATATATCTCTAAAAATTTAACACTAGATCCTTAGCAATGATTAATAAAAAAAATTTCACAATAGATATACAACTTTTTTATTAAACTTTTGAGAACTCTTTTTAAACTTAACCTGTATCTAAGAAATTTAGTTCACTAATCACTTAGCATCAGATATACTAAGCAAAGGTAATTTTTACTTAAAATAAAATATGAATGTAAGAAAAACAAGTATCGGTTATATGCCATAACTACCAAATAAGATTAGGACTTTGCCTTGTTTGGTAAATGGCTTATCAACCATTTTTTGGCAGATCGAAAGGTTTTAATTGTTTGACCATGTCAAACCGCTGATAATTATGTTTGGTAAACAGTTGATTGAGTTGGCAGATTGAACTCAATCTGCTGATTTTGAAAACGCTACTATGAGGAGTGTTTTCCTCTACTCGCTAAGAAATTAAGGGATTAAAAGACAATTATATCCAAAAGTTATTACAAATTACTCAAAGAGATAGAGATAGATAGAGATAAAGATATAAATTTGACTTAATTTACACAAATTTTAAAAAGTTACTCATTAAATTAAAAATTTTAAAAATTTAACATTAAATTAAAATTTTCAAAAAATTAAATACTTTTAAATTTTTATCTCTAATTATATTGCATTAATTACTTTTTTATAGATATGATATTTAGGTCCCCTTTTATATTAATATTTAGTATATAATATTATTATCACTTGTATATTGTGTTTAATTCAATTCAATTTAATCTAAAATTAATAAGCCAAATTTAAATTAATTATTTTTATCTAAGTTTAAATTTTAAGAGATTAATATAAATATTTTTCAAAATAATTTTATTTTAATTTAATATATTCAAAATATAGTTTGAATTTTTAAAAATTTAAAAATCAAATTTAAAATAACAAAAAATTATATTTCCTTAAATTAGAAATTAAATCTATATCATTTTTATAGGGCCAATTTCATATTAAGTTCGTTGGTGCTGTATTTGAGAAAAAATGTTGGTGCTGTATTTGAGAAAAACTTATAGTGTGATCTACCCGACCCCATTCTCAAGCTTATTTTTAGTGACATTTTAGTGAACTCTCAAATTCTTCAGTTGACTCTTCATGGTGCAAATTTAAGAGGATCTCGAGAAGTTATAAATCTAGTTCATTCATCATTGAGAAGTTGTATCGGTGTTCTTAAGACTCGATGGAAGGTATTGGAGAAAATGATGGTGTTGACTTCTTTTACTCTATCTAAATTTTTATGAGAATATTCAAAGAAATACGAAGATATAAAGAGCTAATACTCGTATCCTTATAAATCTTTTTTTAAGTCATGCTCTCGTAAGTTATTTTATACATAAACAGTTAATACTAAACAATTAATTTTATCAAACATCTATAAATAAACAACTGATGTATCCACTGGTCAAATCAACCATATTAATCCGCTGTTAGCTAATCGCTAATCGAATCAGTTAATAACTAATGCAATTCACTGATTGTCAAACAGAGCCTTTAATTATATATTTGGTTACCCTCACTATTTTATTCAAACTAATAGCCATCACTACTATTCAAAAAATTAATCTTATCTTTCTTGTGGGCTAGGATCTCATTCAAATTTAGTTAATCTTGAGTTTACTCAACAAACTAATTAAACTTAAATTAGGCAGATAACATTTTTATCAATCACATCTCATATAACTCCTAGATTCATTATGTGACAATTCTTGCTAAATCATATCTTATATATTGTTCCTAACCTTGCCTCTAGATTCATGTGATCATCAATTTTCTTATCTAAATCACACAAATTTAGTTAAATAGGACCCGCTATTATAAAACTAAACATATTCAGGATAAAACAAAATTTAGTTTGCTCAACAAGCCTAACAATAAATAAAACTCTAGTTTATTCTTATAATAATAGAAGGTGATAATCACATTTTCAATGTGTACATAATATTTTAATGAGATATTTAATTTTCAGTAGTCTCATAAAACAAAAAATTACGTGTAATGATTTGAAATATATAAAACATGTAATTTAACTTGCATCCAATGTATATATCAAATATATAAATAAAGGATGCAACTTATACGCTCATAACCAAATTATATGCATAAAATATGAAGTCTCGATTGATTCTAGTTATTGATTTTTATAATCTAAAATAATATTTCCAACTCTTTGAAAAAACTAAATTACATTAAACCTATTGATTCCTCAAATAAATAAAATTCCTATTTAAAATAGAAACTTAAAATGAAATAATTTTCAAATCCATTTTCAAATCAAATTGGTAACTATTTCTAATTATTTTGACTCATTTAACAAAATTTAATTGAAAAAATTTTTCAGTAAATTATGATTCTTACTTATTACAATTTAGAAAAACTCCTTTCTCAAAATTTAACATGTATGAAATTCTAATCTACTTTGAAAACTATTTCTAATCTAATTAAAAAAACACTTTTCCTTAATTAGAAAACTATTTTTTAATCTTAAAAGGAAACTACTTTCAAAATTAAATAATACGCTTTAAAATTTAATTAAGAAAGTAGTTCATATTATTTATTCAGAGATTTATTTTTTAATTAACTTGAAATATTCCTTTGGCAAATTAGAAAACTATTTTAAAAATATTAAGAAAGCTCATTTTTCTTAATTAATAAATGAAAAAACTTTTCAAATTTTAACCAAGAAAAATATCCTTTATAATAAATAAAAATTTATTATTCAAAAATGAAAAACAATTTCTATTTAAATTGAATAATAATTCCCTAAACAAATAAAGCCATAAATTTAATTTATCTCAATCAAATTAAAGTAAATAAAATTTAATTAAAAAACATCTTTCTCAATTACTTAAGAAAACACTTTTCTTAATTTTAAAAATTTTAGTTAATTAATTTCAATCTAAATGAAAATAATTAATTTTGAATTTAAAAATAACTTTATTAAAATTTAAATTAATTTAATTTAATTATTAATCTTAATCTTATTAAAAATAATTAAGAAAAATTTGAAATTAAAACTCCAATTAAATTATGTTTGATTATGAGTTATTCTTAAATAGGATCTAACATAATTTAAGAATCAAACAAGCCGAAATTTAAGTTTGGAATACTTCTAATACCTAAATACTTTATATTCAAGGCCTAGGATACCCTAATCTTTATTTCCAAAATACTAGAATAACTTTAACAGGCTATTTGGAATGGTCTGAATTGAATTCAATTGCAGTATTGAATTCAATTCAGGTGTTTGGAAACACAAAAAAGGGATGGGTTCAATTCATGTATGTAATTGAAACCCATCCCTTTTACAAATTAAATTCACTCCTCCAAGCATCGGAATTGATGGACGAATTGTGGGTTCAATTTTTTTGAACATTGAAAATAACCTTCCAATAATACCTATGTAAAAGCAAGAACCATACTATATCTTTTCACCTTAAGCAACGCCTCCCACCTCAAGCAGCGCCTCCCACCAAGAAAAACAGCAAAACAACAGGACCTTCTCCACCCTGAATTAGTACCTCCCACCAAGGAAAACAGCAATAAATCAACACTTTGCAAGCTTTGCATCCAACTTTTCCCTTTTCCTTGTTCATGGGTTTCTTTTTCTTTTTCCTTTTTTTGTCTATGATCATATGATGTTTTATGCATGCCTATAGATCCTCTTCATTACTGGTTATTTGCTATTAAATGTTGTTTGTCCTAATTTTCATGACCTTTTTTCTTGCTCAACTGTTTGTTTGCTTTTGCTTGTGGATATATATATAAATGTGAATACTCTAGCAACTCTTTCAAATCAATTTGTTCTTTTCATTTTAATAATGAACTTTTTTGATGATATAATGAAATTACTATTTATAACTTGCTTTATGTAAGTGTGAATGTTTATTATTTAATAAGATTATTTTTTAGTCAAGGGTAAAAATGTCATATGAAATAATTGAATTCATTTTGA
>JAOTAY010050842.1:0-19972 GCA_025629805.1 Erythroxylum baracoense
CATGAGATGTGTTGATTTACCACACTCGGACCCGTTTCTCTGGTCCGACCCGTTCTCTGGAAACGGGATGTTACAAATTAAAAAACAAAAACTAGTTTTATCCTGCTTCTATTTTTGTAATTATACTCTTATATTAATAATTTTATATAATACACTATATTTTTAAATTAATTAATTATCATTACAGTTAAAATGAAAGTATATGCAAATTAAATGTAATTAAAAATTACACATTAATTTTATATAATAAAATTCTATAAATTAGAAAATTATATTAAGTTCTAATCAATAAAAGATGTCCATCATATTATAATTCTTGAAAACATAATAGTACTATCATTTACAAAGAGAAACATAATCAATTAGAAATAATATAATCACTCCACATTTGCTAATCAATTTCATCTCGCTTCCAAGACATACCTCGAAGTTGTGCTGGAGTGATATTATACTCCACTTGAGGACTTGCATCTTCATTTTCACTTTCCCTAATTTGTTCTTTAGTTTCGGCATAACTGTCAAATAACTCATCGCTTTGTCCATACATTCTAATATAATTGTGTATAACACAACAAACAATAACGATGCATTTTTGTTTCTTCATATCATAACTCGACATGTTTTTAAGTATAGAGAATCTTGCTTTTAGAACGTTAAAACATCTTTCAATGACATTTCTTAATGAAGAATGTCTGCAGTTAAACAATTTCTGTGGACCTTAGGTCTTTCTCTGCCTCTATAATCTTGCAAATGATATCTTTCACCTCGTATGGTGAAAGAAATCCAGGCATATTAATATAACCTGAGTCAACCAAATAGTACTTTCCTAACATAGAAAGAACATAATATTAACAAAAAGATATTAAAAATGAATCATAATTACTATGTTTATTTAAAATAATATAATACCTTGTAGAGGCATAGGAAATTGATTCGCTGTATTTGTCATTGTTTCTAAAAGAACTCGAGAGTCATTTGCAGTACCTTCCCATCTAGCCATTACATATGTAAAATTCATGTCAAATGAGCAACAACACATAATATTTTGGGATTGATTAATTCTTTTGCCCCTGTATAGTATGTGTTCATTGGTTGGAACATGTGCATCGACATGTGTACCATCTATTGCTCCTATACAATCCTAAAAATTAAAAAAATTTAAATAATTATTAATCATAAGGAAATAATTAAAATAGTAATTAAATATATGAATGTACCTAAAAATATGGAAAGAATTTTAAATTATGTTGAATCTCGGGAGGTGTATTAGTAAAAGATGGTAGAGTAATTACTCTTTTTGCAAGACGATTAACTGCATATAATACTTTACGAAAGTACTTCGAAATTGTCTAGGTCGAATGTTGAAAGCGTTCTACATTGACTCTAGTTGTCTCACTATGCTCTATAGTCATCAAGAATATTGCTACTTGTTCCTCCACAGTCAAATGACTTATTGCCTTTAAGCTTCCTAAACTCTTCAACTCATCACATAAGCTCAAGAAGATTATCTTTCTCATTCTTGATTTTTCATAAATCCTTGTAGGATTCTCATTTAAAAGTTCTAATATTCAATCATGACCTGGTAGAGCAGAAGTTCTACATTATTGCTTTTGTAAATGAAAATATATTTTCTCTCCCCCAACTATAGAAATAATGATTACCTTCTTCCGTTCATCTTCATAATCTGATAAGAAATCTATGTATCTACAATGCCAACATTAAATAATTAATAAAACATTCAATCAAGTAAATTTAATCAAATATAGAAAAATATTCATACAAAATATAGACTTAAAATTAAGTCAAATACTCATACAAAGCACAGACTTAAAATGTTCAAAATATGGAATAATGCTTAATATAAAAGTGTCAAATCAATGAGAATTTGGTATGCAATAACATGAAAATATAACTAAAGCGACATAATCCAATCCAACTTCCTTGTTTCTATCATCTTCATAAAAATATCTCTATAAAGTGGAGAATTATGTAAAACCTTCACAGCTTTTCCATATTGCACACCGTCAACACTCAATTCATCTAAGGAATTCAAATATTCCATCATTATGTTAGACTCTTGAGATCTATTCTCCGCAGTGGATGACGTTTCACTCAGTTTTTTCTCAAGTAAATCATTCTTCCTTTTTGATTGTTCACCAACTATAAGGCTTCTTCTACAATGTTAGAATGTGTCTTTTTTGCCTTCTTATTTTTAGGAGATTTCTTTCTCTTAGATAGAGAACTTTTATCTTGATCTTCTTTTTCATTATATGAGTAATCTTCATCAACATCATTTCCATGTTCCTCTTTTGTACTATTCGATGGAGATTTAGTTGATGGATTTGTATGGACATCAGTTGAAAGTATCTCCAAAAATATGATACAAGTCTAAAAATTCCTTACATCCTTTTTTCTTAAATCTGTGAGCCATTTTATGCACCTATAATGATGAAAAAGAAACATGAGAATGAGTATTATATAACATGAAATATTAATAAAACAAATGACATATTTTACCTTAAATAAATTTTCCCAACATTCATTTGTAACATTAACTTCACCAGTAAAAGAGTTGTAACCGCCTCCTGTTTCTTTGAGTAAGTTTTTGAAATTCTTCAATCTAGCCCTTAATCGATTATACTTATTCTTCAATTGAATATCAGTATTCTCCTTATTGAATTTTGTTTAAAGCCCTACTTTAATATTCTTCCAACCAGATTTGGAAAAGGTAGTAGTCGTTTGATTTCCCTTCTTCACTTCTTTAACCATCAAGGAGATTAAATACATCTCTATAGTATCATTCCATACCCTATCTTTTTCATTTACTTCCATACAATCATTGGAATCGTTCATATTGTTCAAGCCTTCCATCACTAAATGTAATAACATATAAGTGACATCAATCACAACAATTTCTACAAAGTATTAAATGCTAAATATGGTTTAAAATAAACATGTGAGAACTATAACAATTTCTGAAAATATTTGGTGTCTAAACTTGTACACAAATTAGATTTTCACTATATGTGAAAACCAGGTAGCAAAACCACTACAGTAAATCATTTACACATTTCTTTATTTCGACTTCAACTTCAAGTAATAGGCCACTTCAACAGAATTCATGAGCAAAGGATCGAGAAGCTTATAATATAATTAAGATGGTACAAATGAAAAAAGTTTCAGCACAACACAAAATTGATAGAAAAAGATGGACTTTAATGTGCTACAATAATGTCTTACACCAATGTTTCCAACTTGAATTCTAATTTATTTAGTGGTCAATTGTTAGACATCTTTGTCAACTAACATTCAACACAAATTCGTGACTACAAAGCCTCTCTCTTTTGTTTTCTGTCATCAATATGTGATAGAAATGATGTGAAGAGAAGAAGCCTCTACATCCCACATTAAATGCATGAAGACAAGAAGACAACGTCCAATATAGGTTGATTTGCAATAAATGACATGAATATAGCCTCCATATGCCACCATAAATGATGTGAACTCCAAGAAGAAAATAGCTACAATAAATCACATGAAGATAAGAAGACAAAGACAACGTCGAATATAGCCTCCACATGCCACAATAAATGACATGAAGACAAGAAGATAAAAAGCCTCCACATGCCATATTAAATGACGTGAAGTCCAAGAACAAAACAGCTACAAAACGTGAGGAAGAAGAAAACAACTATAGCTGTCTACACTTTAAAATGATGTGACGATCAAGAAAATAGCTATAACCTTCGAGTTTAATAACGTTATTTCTTGGGCTGATCACGGTTGTGTTGGTTCTTTATAAAGGATCAGTTAAGTTATTGCTATGTTTAGCAGAGGAGGTGAAGCAAACACTGAAGAAGAACGAGAGTGCAACATCTTCTTTATTATCACAGAAAATGCAGAAGCTTATGCTCAAAGCAGAAGTTCTACGTGTTTATTTTTAGTAAGTATGCTACATCTATAGTACTGCGATTTTCTTCATATTTCTCTTCTTTTTCATGGTTATGTATTGGTTTATATCTCTCTTCTATCACGCCTAGTTTCTCTATTTTGTTTTTTACTAGCAAACTGGGACTGATCCTATCATCAACAATATACTCAGCTCAGAGTAACACAAAGAGAAAACAAGAAAGTAGGATTGATAGTCACAAGAAGTATGATGGGTCTGATTTTATGGATAAGAGAGACAAAAGAAAATGCAGAAGCAATAGATAGATATGAAAACAAACCTAGAGATATCGAAACACTAGTGAAGATGCGCAGAAGATGAAGTCAGTGCAGAAGAGGAGAGAAACCTGAATGTGATTTGGTTTTGTGAAAAAAATTGTTTCAGAATAGATGAAAACTTGTTTTCAAAAATCACGAAAACGTTAATTTTACGTTTTCGTAAAATAGTTGTTGTTTTTTATTTTTAAAAACAAAATATACAAACGAATTTAACCAAACATGATTTTTAAGAGTCGTTTTTTAATTTACAAAAACTACAACAAAAAACTTAAGAAAAAATCGGAAACAAACAGGCCCTTAGTTTTTAATTTTTATTTTCAAATTCAGAAAAAAAGTTTATTTGTTTGCATTTTTGGTGGTTGATTTTTTTAGTTTCTTAGTTTTCATAATCTACGAAAAGTACAAAAAGTGGTTTTTGTTTTCATTTTTTTCATAACTTGATCTAATACCAACTAAAATATATATTATCTAATTATTTAATATTAATTATTAATAAAATTATGAATAATTTAATTTAACATTATATATTTAATTATATATAATTATGAAAATTTTAATTTTTATCTTATATATAATTATTATCAGTAATAAAAATAGAACTACATTTACATTAACAATCAAACAAATTTTTATTTTTATTTAAAAATTTGAAAGTAAAAATAGAAAACAAAAATTAAAAACTATAACATAAAAACAAAAGTGAAACCAAATGACCCCCTTAGAGTTTAAAGCATCTTAGTATGTTAAATATAAGGGGAAAAGATATAAATGTCTTCTATAGTTTAAGAAACCTAAAAAATATACCTTTATCGTTAAAATTCTCGAAAAAAAACTTCTTCTAGTTTTTGTTTTCTAGAAAATTTTCTTCTCTTAGACTTTGATTAAAAAATAATGAGATAATATATGTAGTTTAAATATCAAACAAAAACTAATCAAATATTATTTATATGTTAATTTAACTCAATTCTTAAACTTGAACTAAACTAACTAATTAATATGGATCAAACTAGTAATTTATTATAGTTATATTAATTATTAGTTTAGCTTGAATTTAATTTGTTCGAATCGGATTTAGGAGCTAAGTTAGTTTACTATATTATAGACACTTGATTAGTTCATATATGATATTTATACAATGTGTAATTTGTCGTTATTTTTAACTAAATCTAAGATAAGCGATTTTTCTAAAAAAACTTGGAGTTTTTAAAAAAAATTTAAAGATCAAGGGTTTTTCTAAAATTTCTAAAATATAGAAGATGTTTATATCTTTTGTCTTAAATATAAATAGTCAAGAATCATAATATGTATCGTATAACTAATTATATTTTATGTGTTATTTATTTATAATTAAACTTTATATGAAGATTTTAATAGTTCCATTATTTTCATTATTTATAACATGAGTATTGTTTCATGATACACTTAGGGAAGAATATTAAATTATAATATATTAGTATTTGTTGTGATGAACCACATGTTTTTTTGTGTGCATGAGTTATTTTATGAGTAATATAATGGTATTAAGAATTAGTTTTGCTTTATTCAAATAAGTTACTTTAAATACCATAACGAATTGAAAATGACTTAATTGCAAACTTTAACCATATTGTTAGCTTAGATGCCAAAAAAAAACTAAATTAAGTTTATGCAAAATATGAACTACTATAGGCATGGCCAATTTAAGGAAAAAAATAATTGAATCATGTCGTTTGGTTCTACTTCTTTTTTTATTGTAGTTTTTAGTTTTATTTTTTATTTTTGTTTTCTGTTATTAATTTCTATTTTTCTTTCAAATAAAAATAAAAATCCATTTGGTTATTAATATCTAGTAGTATTTTTATTATTGATAATAATTACATATTAGATAAAACTTAAATATAAATTATATTTAATTAATTAAATTTATTTTAATATCTTATATAATACTTATTTAAAAAATTATCAATAAAATTATTTTATTTTTAATAAATAATCTAAAATTTAATTTTATTTAAAATATATTTTAATTATTTAATCAAATTTTATTTGAAATTTATATATTTTGAAGATATTTTAAATTTAATTATATTTACTCATAATTATTTAATTAAGTTTATTAATTTAATTATAAAAATTAAATAAATTTATTAAATAAAATAAAATTATTCTTAATTTTATTAATAGTTATTTTAAATTAATTAAATATAATATTAAATTAAATTATTCATAATTCTTATTAATAATTAATATATCAAATAATTAAATAATATATATTTAGTTAATACTAAACTAGATTATAAAAACAAAAACCACTTTTTGTAGTTTTCATAAAAATTGAAAAACGAAATAAACCAAAACTAAAAACAAAAACAAAAAACTCAAACAAACAAGTTTTTTGTTCTTCGTATTGTAGTCAATCCGAATGTGTAAATAGGTAGTACATATCTCTTAGGAATTTAGTTATTCTTGTTACTCTTATCATTATTATTACTATCATTATTCTCTTTCTTATTATTACCCTTTGTTTCTTCTTATTATTATTATTACTACTACGATTATCACTGGTAATACTACCAACCCTATCACCACTGTTATATTATTATTCCTTTTATTAATATTTACACTATTATTTTTATTATTCTTTTATTATTATTATTATTTTTTGTTGTTATTATTATTATTATTATTTTCTCTCTCTAGCTCTCTCTCCGTCTCCCTCTTTTTATTTCTCTCTCTCTCTCTCTCTTTTTCTCTTGCTTTCTCTCTTTTCATATGAGTCAATTAAAAATAATCTCTTTACTAGTTAGGGTAAAGTTGCGTACTGCTGAACCTCCCTAGACTCTGTGTCTCAACAGGATTCGTACTGGGTATTGTTGTTGTTGTTGTTGTTGAAAACGAAAATAGAAAACTAAAAACAGAAACAGAAACAGAAACAAATAGACAGAAATTGAATAATACTTACAACTTTTAAGCATGTCGTCCATTTAAGACAGGAACTAAGTTTTAGTCAATTTAACTAATTCTTCTCTATTGCTATATGGCCAACTTAAGGTAAAAGTTGAGTAAAATTATTGAAGATAGAAATTTAATAAAAGTTATAATTTAAATGTATGTGATACCTAATGTAGAATTTGATTACTAGTTTTAATTTTTAATTGATTTATTTAATTTCATGGATACTATAGTGTATTTTTACTTAATTTAACTTATATAGTGTTGTTATTAATTTATTGTGAATTAGTTAATTATTTTGATGTTTTATCTTAAGACAAATGTTGTTTCTACTAGGAATTATTAGTAGTTATATGTGGTAAGTATTTATTATTATTAAGTTTAATTTTGTTCATATTTTCTTTATCATTTATATATTTCTAGAATTATATTCAACTGATATAAATTTATTATTTATTTTAATTTAGAATTATTGTTAAGGATGACAATAATAATATGCTCCAGCTAGACTCAAGGTAAATAAGTCAAGCTCGAGTTCATCAGAATTCAGATTAGATTCAAGTTTTTTCTTTTGAAGTTAAACTTCAAGTTGGACTCAGACTCAATAATTCATAGGCCAACCCAGCCTAAAGCATGATCCTCTTGTTACATACAAAATAATGTCATTTTGATGGGTAAAAAGTTAAATACCTAAAATCTATATATGTCTGCAGCAGCATCTCTTTCCCCTTAATTGCCATCTCTCCATCTCTTTCTTGCTTCTCTTCCCAATCACTTGCAAGTTGATGGCTTGTTCATTCTAAGGTCCCTAGATATCTTACTTGATTAATTTGATTGAAGTTCTAATCTCTTTTACCATATTTATGAGAATTTTCATAGCTTCTCAATAACCCAAATCGATTATCTTAGTAAATCATCTCTTATTTCTTCCTTTCTTTTTCTTATAGTTTATAGTTGTTTATTATTGTCTTTTTATGGCCTCTCAATCACTCAAATTAATTCTATTAGCTTTAAATGTTTCTGCAACTATGCATTGACCCTTTCATTCATAACAGGAAAGGGATCATATTTGGATAACAAATTTGTTATGGGTCTTCTACAATTGGGTAATGAACTCAAAAATTGTAGTGTTCATGCTTTGTTCACATAGTATTGGTTTGTAGCCATCTTTTATTCAGTGATTGGAAATTCATCATCCTCCTATTATTTAAATTGCCAAGATAGTCATTTCTCTAATAAGTAATTATTATTTGCTTGCAATTGCTAAAGATTGGAGCATTTTGATTATATTCTTAGGAAATTCAACATTTGTATTGTAAGCAAGGATCCTTTATATGTAATTTACATAATTTTATATATTCATTTTTTAGTTTGGTTTAACATAATTAGTTGAAACATTATTGGGTTTTGGGTTATTCAGACTTGTCAATGTTTGATCAAGTTTTAGACTACCTAAAGCTTGATTGAGTTCAAGCTCGAGCCAAATATATAGAGTTTAGACAGGTAAAAAAATTTAGTTAGGGTTTGGGCCTCAAGGGATGGGTTTGGCCTAGCCCATAGTTATCCTTTATCAATTTTCAACATAAAATTTGAATATTATTTATTATCTTTTTATAAAATATTACAGAAAAACCTTTACTAATATATAATATATATTTTATAATAATCTTTTTAAGTTAAAGAAATATATTGATAATAAAAATTGAAGTATAATAGTAAAATTACAAACAACTCTTGGAGCCAAATTTTTAGCTATGTACAAAGTTAAAGCACCATCCTAACTTCAATATGCCCCCTTAATAGATGACTAAATAAGCAATCTAATAGGAGACATCTTCTAGCTTTAACATTATATTGGTGTATTGTTATTCATACTAGTTTGCTTCACTTTCCTTCTATTATTAGTAGAATATATTCCACCTTTTAGTCATTTATATACTATAATTCTTGTGAGCATTATAGGTGATGATTAGCTCTCTTATCTAATTAATGGTTACTTAGATGAATTGTTAAATAATTACTCTTTTCCTTGAAATAACCTTATATTCCTTACATATCAAACTGCAAGCAATTTTAAATATCATAAAGTCGCCTTTGCATATATTATGCCTATGACTAAACCATTCTATAATCTCTAACCATTCAATCTAATAATGTAGTCTTAAGTATATGGATAACTGTATCGACATGAAAAGAACCAATGATTAATTGTCTCATATTCTCTATTGTATGGTTTGCAATATGAATTAGGAGTAATGTTAACCTTTAATATGTCCATATTGTCCAACTTGTGCCTGATGGCAAACTATAGAATAAAGGAGGCTTTCGGAGAGCTTGTTGGAACTATACTATCCTATATAGTTTGACTTGCATAGCTTGAGATTTGAAATCACATATCATGATTTATGTATAAACCCCCAAGAAGCATATCTCAACCAAATCATCAAGTCCTTTTAGGTAGCATTAGGTCTAATAATTCCCTTATGTCAACTTTCCATTATTTTCATTATATCAGCTCCTTTACTTTGGCATCGTCTAATATAATATTTCTCAAGCTTTTCAATTCATTAATTAAATACAGGGTCCTAATTCATTCTAATTATCATACTGTATCCAAGTGGAATTGCCATTCCTACTCTTATACTTAATCTCCTTTTAAAGAAACTCCTTTAGCTTGAAGATCTGAATCGTGGTCCAGGAGAAATCATATCTAATAGTGGCTATCCAGAAGCTCCTACTTTTCAAGTATTGAATGTGGATTCATTTCGCCTATAATTTTTTATTTATAAAGATTCTACATATTCTTTCTACAGTTAACACGCTACCAAGTCCCTTTTCATCTTTGGGAAGAAAAATTTTGTCCATTTTACTTTAGTCGAAATTTCTTTAAGGGATTACTAGACTATAGATAATTCCTCATCATTCTTTTATTTTTTTGATCAAGTTTTTAGTAGTATCATATGGGAGGACCAATACATATGCACATTGTTAAGAATTAAGCAAATAAGTTGAACTCTTCTTATATAAGAGAGACTTCCATTATGCTAATGGCTGACAACTCGTGTCAAGTACACTGCAAAATTTGCCTAACTCTACATACTAAAACTTTGTAGCTGTGATGAGTCGGGATCGTATCCACAGGGAATGGTCATTTAATTTTGCAATGAAAATAATTGATGTTAAAGAAATAAAAGGGAGTTTTCGGTTGATGCGATTTAGAAAACAAAGTAAACTTAAAATAACACGAGCAAATTATAGAAAACTGTCAAAAGTGATAAAAATGATGAATATGTGTAAAATCTAGTTCTTGAATCAATCTCGGCATACACAAGAGTAAACATATTTTATTGTTATAATGTTTCACATCTCTCGTAGAATTATTGATTGTAAATTAACGATGAGCTATATTAACCTTGGTTTTCCCTTAGGTTGTGTTTAATTAAAACAAGCTCTTTAATTAAACCTAACTACCGAATAACCTAAACCAAGCTCTTTAGATTTAATTAGGTAGCCACATTAAAATGGAAAACAGACCAACCTAAGCGACAACCACACAAAGCCGAGTCACTTAACCTATGTTAAGTTATCCCTAATGATTCAACATCATTAGTTATCACAAATGAATCCAAACACTACAATTACATATTGTATTCAAGATTCTAATAATGGGTTCATACATAAACAATCTAACGATAACAAGAATAATGATCATCTAGACATGAAAACCCAAATCAATTAAGCGAAGGATAACCTAAACAATCCATAAAGAGAGATTCAACATTAAAAAATGAAAAGTTATGCTTAACCGTTACTCTAAACATCGGTATCACCTCTGAACTAGTATCGGGAAGCTTAGCCTTCTATAGCCTCCATGGGTCTCCAAAATGGTATGCTCTGTATCGTCTCCTGAAAACTAAAAATGAAGTCTCCCATTTCTGTCGTCACAACATTGTATTTATACTAAAAACTAGGTTTTTTAGGGTACCAGGTCATAAAAGTCATAGGCATAACTTGGTGACTCACAACTGTGAATGGCTAAGTTGAGGCTCACAGTCATAAGCTTCCCTTGCATGATGTCACACCCATGACAAAATTGTCATCAACATGAGATGAGTATCATGACCATGACTTATTTCTCATAATCGTGAGCTATTAGTCACGCCTATGACTTATTTGTCATGGCCCTAAGCTATTGCTCATGGCTTATACTCTTCATTTTATGCATTTCTTGTCTTCTCTTTCCTCTAATCCTTCTCCTTCTTGCTCTATGAAGACAATTGAGTGTAGATGTCGAGAAGACGACTCAATAAGTGTGCTTTCAACTCTCTTAAGCTATTATGCTTCCGCGTTGTACCTAAAATCAAATATGAACTAAAGTGAATGTATGAAGTATTTTGAGCCATTAATCACTAAGTGTCATGGATTAAATGTATCAACAATTAAGCACATATTAATGGCTCATTCTCCTTTTGATCTTTTTAATAAAGGGGAGGCATTCTTCATTTCCGTATTTGATTATACACTTTACTTTTATATTGATTATTTTATTTAATAACTTCTTATTGATGGATTCAAAATTTGAGTCTAATTGTGTACTTTTGAAATTCATTGATGACACTATTTCTATATTTAAGTTGTCAAATGATCCTGAGATCACATATAAGGTGTGTTGGTTCTAGATTATTTAAGAAAAATAATTATATCTATGGCATGCTTTTGTTTCTATTATGTTTTCAGAATAAAACTGTTGACATAAATTCATCATGAAACGTTGACATGGTAGATATCTTTTGACTCCGAAAATGAGCTCCAGTAGGAGGTATCTGATAGGATCCTCCCTATTGAAGAACAAATCGATGCACAACAAATATGTTTACTAAAGTCTAATCACCGCTTGTCTTCAATGATCGATCTTCCTTAAAGGTTTTTAGACTAATTCGACTTAACTCTCTTTCTTTATTCTCTATATCTCCTTTTTTGTTAATAAGCTATTAAATGAATATGTGGTTGTATATCTATGTGTTGTGTAAAGGTTGCTCAAATCTTATAGAGAACGTAGATGAAAATGGAGGTAGTGACGATGTCCCGATGGTCCGTATAAGATAAGACAAATCGATAGTTTTGAAATAGTCGTCGATTGCAAAAACTATGTCAGTTCCTTATAACAATGATAGAATCATTCAATTGGGTATGTATATGTTTAAATTTGGGTTCCTTGTACTATTTGATTTAGCTTATTCATTTTTAGGATTTAATTTTTCAAAGGATTGTGATGAAATTAAGGTGATTGTTATATACTGCTTATTCCTTAGGTGAAATATATGGTACGTGGGGTTCTAATTCAATGTTCCATACTATATTTGGGAAATCATTTAATGTATATTCTCCTAGTTTAGTTAGAGCCAAGAAGTTGTTGAATGAGACTATCAATGAACCAATTGCTAGGGAAAGATCTTTCTTTATTTCAAGTAATGCCTTTGAACGTATAAGGAGACTTTTTGGGAATCCAGACATAGAAGATTTCTTTACCTTATCTACTGAGTATCATATCATAGTATCTTTGAATCTTTTGTGAATTGTCTAGAAAAATAGTTATATCTTTTTCTCTTTGATGGAATAGGCATGGAATTCATTATCTTTTTACAACAACAACACCAACACTCAATGGAAATCCCCCTCTGTGGAGTTCTAGTATAACGTAACCTTATTCTCAACTAATAAAGAGGTTGTCTATAAGATTTGTTAAGTAGTTGTTAATATCTTGTATATAAAGAATATTATTTTTGTAGGTATAATTTAAATACTTATATAATTTTACTTTTTACATAAAATACTCAATATTTTGAATTAATAATATTTTTAGATGACTTATTTATATAATAAATTCAAAATAAAAATATATCAATGCATTATATACAAATTATATTATTCAATAATATGGATTACAATGTAATAAATAACATATCGCAACATTACATAACATTTGGCTACCTTTTTTTGGCTACGTTTTCAAAAAAATTTAGCTACATTTAGAAAATGTAGCTAATAGTATTTAGCTACAATTTTCAAAAAAATTGTCTATAGTTTTTAGCTACGGGAATTTGATAATGTTTTGTACAATGAAGCAAAAACATTGTTAAAAACTATAAGTGACATTTTTTAGACATTTGGATCTCATTTTTCGTAGCCAAATGTTAACTTTGTTGTAGTGAGAGTTAAAAAGAATTTTTTTTGATAACTAATAAAAAATATTTGGCATAATTAAGTTCGGAAACATGTAAAGACTTTTATCCTTGCATGTTACATCTTTCCCTCCAGAAAATTATGATAAATATGTTATTGACTAAATCGAACTTTAAAACAAAGCTTAATTTCTTAAACACCACACCTTAATTCTTACTTTTAAATTTTCGATAAATTATACAAGTCTAACTATTATAATGCAACATGAGTAATTAAACCACATTCAAACTGAAAAAATGTGGTCTTCAAAAACAAAACATTTGAACTAAGTCTCTCCCAACTCACAATAAAGATCTACCATTGTTTGTTTTTATGTCTTATAGTCAATCAGTTAGTCATAGTTTAATGACAAAATATTTATAAGAATTCTTTATCCTATACATATATATATATATATGATAAGGTTCATATGATGAATATATATAGTAAATGAAATTATAATGAGATCATAATTATGAGAATCATATTATATTTATATAATATTCCTAAATTATTTATAGTTATTGTTCTATTATGATTAGACATTAATAGAATGTAAAAAAATAGCACACGTTATATTTTCCTTATAAAGGAAGTAGTCGATTTCATGGATTAAAGTATGAAGATACCTAAACAAATGTGTGGTGATTATTAGAAAACAAGTTCACTAACCCATATAAGAAATTCATTTGTAACATTACTTATTTATCTATGAATCTCGTTGTGATGAATGTATAAGTAATCATTTGATTTGAGATAACCAAAGCACCTCATATAGGGATTGTTATATTTTGATACTAATTATGACTTATTCTAGTCAAGGATGGCTCAGTCGATAGTTATTAGATATAGTATAAACTATGTGAAGGTAGCTAAGTGGTCAATATGTGATTCATTACCCTAAAATGATTAAGGAGAATGTTCTATTATTTTTTATTAGTACTTAGGGTGTGCTTGGTCAATGGGTATGGGAAGGAATGTATGGGTAAGGAATGAAAACCACATGCTTAATAAGGAATTATGATTGAATGAATAGTGATTACATTTTTACTTTTTGGGTCTATGCCCCTCATAATTGAGAGGAATGGAAATCATTACTTGATACATTTATAATTTGAGAAATTAAATAATTAACCCCTTCCCAAACCCATTAACTAAAATATAATTAATTAATTAATTAATTATAATTCATTAATTAAAATATTGCAATTAATTAATTAAAATAATATAATTAATTAAATAAAAATTGTAATTATATTATATTATAATTAATCAGTTACAATATAATTAATTAAAATATAATTCATTTATTAATTAAAATATTGTAATTAATTAATTAAAATATAAGTAGTTAATTAAAATATAATTATTCATTAATTAAAATATTGTAATTAATTAATAAATTAAAATATAATTAATTACAATATAGTTAATTATATTATTATTATTAATTAATTAATTGCATTATAATTCATTAAAAAAATAAATTTTTATTTCTTAATATATTTTACAAACCATCCACTATCAATAGTAATGGTAATCATTCATTCCTTTTAACTAACCATTATAATTAAAATGATAATATTAATTATCATTCTTCACTATATTCATTCTCATTCCTATTATCATTCCCCCATACGAACCAACCGCTCCCTTATTTAAGAAATTTTTGACTAAGGTGGGACGACACTTTGAAAATAAATTTTAAATGTCATTAATTGAATCAATTACTAATGGTAAAAAACTAACATGATTGGACTAAAATAAAGTAGAAATTATTTTCATACTATATATCCAATTGAAACATTGTTTGCTAAAAGAATTAAATTATACAGAAAAATTATGCTCGAAAAGATTAATTAAAATCACTTTGACATTCCTAAATATTTGGGTAGTCAGATGCTTGTTAGACGTCAATTTTTGATCTATGGACATAAATTAATTAATTGGAGAATTAAAAATAAATTAAATGAATTCAATTTATCTAATCCTAAATATGATTTAGGGTTATTATTACATTAAATTTCCAATATATTTAGGAACCTAATAAGTCACACATAAATAATGGATTAAAGAGAGAAAAAGTATTTTGATCAATTTAGATTTGATTATAAAATTTAAGAAACTTTATGATCAAATATGAGATATTTAATAAATAAGGACTAATATGAAATATTGAGTCTTTTCTGGGCCCAGTTAATATTTAATTAGAATTAATTGTAATTCTAATTAAAGTTTAATTGAATTTAGAATTTAACTTTTCAATTAAATTACTAAATTATCCAAAATCTATTGTAAACATATTTAAGCTCAACAGGAGCTAGCACTCCTTACCTAACCCTCTCCATAATTGCAAAGTTCTCTCAATACATTCTGTGTATACCATTAGAGGCCTGATACTAATGCGACTATGGTGGTTGAAATGATTTAATTTCAAAAATGGTTTAATGGATACAACACGAAAATGATGAACCTTCACAATAAGGTAAGAATTATGATTCACGCTTTATTATGATTTATATGTTAATCATTCTATATAATTTAAGTAATCTTGGCTTCAAGAAAGAAAAAATAAAAATTTTTTATTAATATTCTACTATAGAGGGATTGAATCTCACCCTGACTTTTTAATTGTGGTCTTAAAATAGATTTTAACTCTATACTTTTATTAAATTATTTGATTGTTAAATATTGTAACTTTGGAATTAAAATTAAAACTTTAACCATTAAAAACAAATTTAGATTTGTTTGGATATATAAAGTTCATATTGAAAATTATGAATATATTAAATTTGGAATTGAATTGTCAATATGATTAAAAATTGTTTATGAGTTAAATAATAGATTTAGAACATGTTTAACGATTTAACAGTCACCACACGAGCTGACTATACACAATAGATAACCCAAAATTGTTCTTGCATTGATAACTTATTATGTAGATTTTAGAAACTCTATGATGAGAACACTATTGTGCCCTTTTTCTTCCGTTGGTGCCGACTCACTGTCAAAATTTATAGTCGCATTTAAAAATGTCAATAGACCGGGCCGGTCTAGGCCAAGGAGCCATAGTAGCCCGTAGCCCGGCCGGTGGCCCAGCGGGCTGAGCCATGGTCCAAGGGCTAGGCCGGGCCAGGCTATGGTCGGCCCGTGACTCGGGTCAAAAATGGGTAGGGTCAAGCCATTGTTGCCATCTCTAGCCGCACTCATCATCCTATGTTTAATTTGATTGATAATGATTTTGATTTTGGAGATAACTGGTCAGAAAATATTGAAATAATCTCCATCTATGCTTATTTGGACAATAAGGATAACCTTGAAATCTCTGATTATTTGAAAGAATAAGAGGAATAAGAGTATGTTTAGTTTTTGTGTCCATAGTTTGTGCTTCTCTGGGAAAGGTTGAAATTACTGGAGAAGAAGTGCTGATTGTTGAATTTGGTATTATGGAGGACTATCCTATGGTTTCATTGTTGAATGTTGGGGCTAATATGTATCATTGGAAAATGGAAGTCGTTATTGCTGGACCCACGAGGCGACACTTCTAGCAATGACTACAATACATGAATTGAACACATGAATTGGCAAAGGCAGCAAACACTTGCAGTATAAGGAGCTTGCTACAGCCCGAGTAGGCAGGACACATCTCCTCGTTGTAGGTTGGTTGGCAATGGACTGTTGGTGGAGCAGACGAGTAATGGGCTAGAGTTGGCCGGTGACGGATTATTGGTGGGGCAGGTCAGTAGTGGGCTGGAGCTGGCCAACGGTGGACTAATGGTAGTGTCGGAAAGCGGCAGATTATGAAGATGGCGGCCAGGGTTAGAGGTGGCTACATTTTTTCTTTTTAAGGAACATGAAGCAAGCGAATACTGTATTGGACTTAGTATCAGATTGGGTTATAATATGATACCGTATTAGTATGGGTCAATACCAGGTACTGTTTTAGGTAATTTTTTATATTTATAAAATAGTCCTTGAATTTTTTTAGAAATTGCAAAATAGTCTATCGTTATATTATACAGTTGCACTGTATACTTTATAACAATGATTAAAAAATCAGACCTGACCGACCGGTTCGACTAAAACAAATACAAATTGGCCTGGTTTTCAATCAGGTTTATATTTATAATGTAAGGCCCCAAATTGTAGCCTAGTTGGAATGTTTCGTTAAACATGTATTCCATATGACTTAATTATGTTTTTAAAGAATCATACTTGGAGAATTAGAATTAAATTGGCATCATAGATATTTAAGGTATTAATGTTGAGCACAGGATCTCAGAAAATATGTTATGGATACTTTACATAAGGTTTAGGTGAAGATTTAGTGATAAGAAGGCTTGAAAATACTTAAAACTCTAGGTTGTAGTGATTTTTTTTGCAAGACTAGTGTGACACTTAAACTTGTGAGTGTCATATCTTTTGATTCCAATGTCATAAAATTACAAACTTTATACCATTGGAAAGCTAAAAGGATAAACTACAACTTTTATGAAGACTTTGTCAAATTTGGCCTAAATCAATATAGTTTATTGATGTTTAATACGGGGACTAATTATTAGTGACAAATGGCAACTCCTAATTGGGACAAGTGTAGAACATGCAAGAAGACACATGTTGTTACCATTTGGTGACACCTAACATTGGAGAGAAGACAAGTTTTTTACTGGCAGGGTTTTGTTTTGCTGAGCTCTTCTTCAACTTCTTCTCACACCACCGAAACTCCCTCTCTCACTCACACCTTTTGGATTTTCTGCTTGCATTTTTGGGTCATCTTCTTCACTTGACAACATTGCATGCATTAAGGAAGCTAGATCCTACCATTTTCCTCTTGGTCTTCTTAATATTGGAGTTGTAATTTCTAATTGAAAGGCTAGAGTGGCTTCCTCATTGAAGGAGGAAATTGTGTTAAAGAAGGTATAGGAATACTAATCTTGATTGCATGTTATCCTATGAAGTATTTGATGCTTAATTTGATAGAATGTGTATTGATTTGTTGATGCATTGGGTTCTGGATATGAAATGGATATGTAATTGAGGCATGACTAAGATGGAATTGCGGTAAAAAGGATAAAGGTTGGAGTAAGAGTGTTGATAGTGTAAGATGTGAATGAATTGTACTGGTTTCAGTGGACAGATTTCACTGAACAGTCATTGATTTTTAGGCTACAGCTTGACCTGTAGATATTCAAATGGGGTGATTTTCAATGTGGATTAAACTAAACTCATATTCCTACAACTTTCATTGAGGAATGAAATTTTTGTTCTGTCCCGAAGGATAATGAAATTTGGCCTAAAGTTGAAATTAGGATTTTGTCATTGTTTGGGAATAGTATACTGTATTTTGGGTATAACTTGCAAAATACTAAATCAAACTGCATGATTTTGGTATTATGAGAAACTTAAGGCATAAAGGAACAATTTTTCAGAAGAATGTTTTGCCTAAAACCTTCATATTCCTTGTCAAAATGACCATGAAAGATTGACCCGAAGGTCTGTTTTGGGAAGAGCTGGAAGAAGTTGGAATAAAAGGTAGTGCACAATGTTGTTTGACAGTTTTGAACATCCTTCATCCTTTTGGTTATAACTTCTTCTCCTGACATCCAATTGACATGGGAATTGAACCAATTAATCTTCACCTCGACCAAAAATTAGGACTTTCTGAAATGGATTGATTGAAGAATTTAAGTTGGAAATATAACTGTATTGAAGTATGATAACTGGGATGGTTTTACTGAACATACTTTAGTATTCTGATTATATCTTGATCGGTAGTTTTTCAGATGGAGTGATTCTTGTTTTGAATTAAACTAAATTCATAAGGCTACAAATTGTCTGAAGTGATGGAATTCTAATTATGCTTTTAGGAATTTCAGAATCTGATTGGAAGTTGAGATAAGAATTCTATTGAAGCTTAAGAATAGTCTGAAATCTTTTGGGCATAACTTTCAGTATACTGACCCAAATTGGATGGACTTGGTATCATTAGAAACCTAAGACAAAGAGGGACAACTTTATAGAAGGAAGTATTACCTAATTACCTTACCTATCTGATGATAATAATTGAATAAAGTGGACCCGAAAGTTGGTTGTGAAATAAATCTAGATTGAGGAATTGAGTATGATTTCGCGTGATTGAGAATGTGACAAGATTAAGGATAAGAAACCCAAAATTTTTCATAAACATGCATCATACATATTCAGTATACATGCATGTGCATAATTGAATTTATAATTGTGCATAATAATGATATGTGTTTGTATTAAATGTTTTAGAGGAACCCATCGAACGACCAATTCCAGATACTGTCGGGACGTCGAGGCAATAAGCAATAAGGGAGATTTTGTAAGTAATTTAGACGGTAACTTTTGTGAGTAACCTAAGATGGTCTCACCTTGATTTGTTTTGTTTCTTACTGAATTGAATTTGACTTATGCTGATTGTATTCTGAATTCCGGACAATGGTTATCCGAGGCGTTTGATGCTGTTTATATCATTGGAAGTGCTATTTGCATGTGAATATGATTGACTACTTGCTTTGCACATGAAATGTCTGAAATGACCTTGTTTTGTTTTAAAACTGTTCAGTCC